>VNJV01020610.1:0-38128 GCA_008042635.1 Drosophila nikananu | reverse complement strand
GGTCCCCATACAAACTTATATGAAAGGGCCTCCGCTTAGTACGTCTCCGCTTTTAGCGACGAACCGCTTATACCGACGAGATTTTTGACAATTCAACCGGTTATTGCGACGTGCCGGAAAAAAATACAGCGAAATAATGCCAAAAAATTTAAACTACAACCGACGGTGTCACCTACATCGATGTTTCGATGTTTTTAAGAAAAAACATCGACGTATCGATACCTCGCCAAGGTTTTTTTCCGCTCTGGTGTGCAGACTTCATAGCCTATTTCCCGTTATATTTCTGTTTTTTTCTGTTTTTCCAAGTAAAAAATGTATTTTAATTTGCAATTTATTAAATTTTTCGTTTTGATTTAAGAAATAATTTGTTTTATTTTAAAAGCTATTACGCCCATGGCAACCATAAAAAAAAAATTTTTTTTGCTCCTTCCGGTTTGTGCGTCTACCGGTTATAACGACGTAAAATCGTCGGTCCCTTGAAAGTCGTTATAACCGGATTCTACTGTAAGTGATTTAAAAAGTGGTGTCCACAACTGTCACCTTTCCCCTACTAGCGGACCCGGCAAACTTTGTTTCGCCCCTTATTGTTGTTTTACTTAGTTCTAGTCTTCTTGCTATAATTGTCAAACTTGAATCTATCTTTCTAAATAAATAAAAAATTACTACACAATTGTTGCAAAAACAAAAAATGAATTTGCGGACTACCCTCATCACTTAAGTGTTCGAAATATACATGTTAGCCTATTCTCAGGCCAACTGAATATGTATACAACATTTTATGAGAATCGGTCGAGCCGTTTTGGAGGAGTTTATGTTTGAACACGACGAAGGTGAATTTTATATATAAGATTTACTTTGAAGCAATTGTATTCCAAATGGTTTAAATAAGTCATGTGGTAACATAAGGGGAGAGTGGATGTAAATTACTTGCAAATTTATTTGTGTTATTTCCACTTCCACGTAAAAAAATCTTATAAAGATTATTTTTGCCAAACAAACAATCATGTTTACTTAATAAATATTACTTATTAAACAATTAAAACCGAAACTCAACAAATTAAAAGAAGATTTATATGTCAAAGAAAAGAAAAATACTTCAACTCAAAACCATAAATTTCAAATATATTTTTAACAATGTTTTCTGTATGTATTTCACCTACGTATTTAATTTAAATAAGTTACATATCTAATATTTAAAATCGCCAAGTTGCCAGCACTGTTGCATAGGGAAAAGTCGTTATATTTAGTGTTGATAACTGCAAATAGCTGAATCAATGGCGCGCTATCGCAAATTAAAAAAGGAAAAAATACGATCATTTTTGAAGGTCCCAGGTCTGCGGTTTTTTTTTATATCACTCGCACTTTATTAGCTTCCCCAGAGGAAAAGCGATATGAATAAAGCCAAGTAATTTTTGTGGTCAGAAGCGAATGCTAAAAGCCTCGGCAGTATACCTTTTGTTTTGTCCGGAGCAGACGATAATTTCAGACATCGGCGGACAGACAAAGTTCAATGGGCGTATTAGTCGACACATTTACCATTTAATTGCCATCGTATTCGGAGCTACGATAAACAGTTTGCGCCAATTTGTCTGTGAAAAGGCAGGCGTTATTATCAGTCACCAATTGTACAAATGTTAACACGAAAATAACATTATTCCAAAGCGCTGATAAAGCTAGTGTTCCGAATACCGAAACTACAATGTCCGAGAGTCAGCAGCAGGCAGTCGTCAGTAGAACGCAGCGAGCCGTCGACTACGGCAGCACGATCCGGACGGAGTCACATCGACAGCCTTCATTCGTACTTGTACAATCCCCGCGACGCTACTCGAAAATGTCCCACAGCACAGTGTCATCCAAGGGCCAAGACGCCCAGGATCGTCTGCAAAGATTGGAGTACTTCCTGAACGTTCTCAACCAGATTTGCATTGGATTCGTCACCATCTACATGTCATATTTGACCCTGCGAACCGGACTAGCCGGCACTGGCCTGCACGCTTGGCTGGTCACCATTGGGGTAAATACTTAGTAGCCACCGTCTCCGGATCGGGTATTTAAATCAAGCCTTTATTCCTCGCAGTTCTCATTCTTTATGGCCGAGGGCGTGATGATCCATTACGGTGGCAATGTCCTGACAAACGGATACAAGCGGCAGACGAAGACGACCATCCATTGGGTGGTCCTAACACTGGGCGGAGGCTGTGGGGCAGCTGGTGCCCTGATCAAAATGATACAGAAGGGATTTTTGCTTCAATCGATTCATGGAAAGCTGGGTAAGTAGGGAGACAAAGCGACCGATTGCCAGAGAAAACACTGATTAAAATTACACTCTGAACAATTTTATAAATGGCGTGTGCTTGCATTAATTAGTCAATAAAAATCAAATAATAATTACTGCAAATGCACGAACTAAATTTATAAATATTATATTATTACATTAAAAAATATATTTAAAAAGGGTTGTACACATTCATATAAAAACTAAACAAAAAGTAAGAAGATCCCCTTTTAGTTTTCTAACAATCGTAATCAATTAAGTAAATAATTTATGAATGCAATACTTCAAGTGCACTTCCCAGATGTTTTCACAATCTGTTTTTTCATCTGTAGTAGCGTGTCATTTACAAAATCTAATGTGAATCCCCAACTCGAGGTCTGACAAATGAATAATAAATAACACCTATGTATAAAATCGAGCGTTTGGACAAGTTAATACCCTGCCCTCACGTCAAACATGTTTTTTTCACACCAAAAATTGTATTTGATAAAACTTAACTCGGTGTAAATGTTGATAGTGTATGAATTTGCAAAGGTGATATTTTTTACCTAGGACATTTAATAAGTTTAATGGAACCCACGATAAGGTGCTATTGCATTAGCTACCGTCTTCCTTTTTTTAAGCTCTAAGTAATCAATTCCCCTTTGATTTTACAGGGATGACCGCCTTTATACTCTGCATACTGGCCATGTCCTCCGGATTATCGGCACTGTTTTCGCAGCGTATAAAAAAGCTAATTACCCCGTTGCTTAACAAAACATTCCACAATTTCCTGGGCTTTGCTTGCTTCGTGATCGCTCTGGTGACCCAGTATTACGGCTACCAGACGGGATACTTTAAGAGCCGCAGTGAGACGGACCTCCAAATCCTAATGAAATGCGTAACTCTCATATCGTTGGTTCTGACGAGCTACGGACCCATGAAGGCGCTATATCAGAAATGCGTAAATATATCGCACCAGTTCTAATTGGGAGAAACAGACTTTAATTTTCGAATGCTGTACATATACTAAATAAATAAGAATTCCATTTAAAATAAATTTCCCTGACCTATGCATTTCCGCATACGGTCAATGGTGTTAATCTAATCGCCAATTGTTGAGTACATTTAATTTATAGATCCCATAAAAAGGTGGTAAATACTTTGGTCATCCATCATTAATGACTGGGAAACCCCACTATAACACCAAGCGGAGCTTATCATCCTGTTAAAAATCCCCAGCAACAAAATTCCAATTTGATTGACACTAATAAACGCCTCAATCGTAATAAGTCTATATCATCTAGTCTGTGAAATAATCGCTCATAAGTAAAAGTAAACCTAAAGCAAAATTTCATAAACCGAATCATTCTGGTTAAATCCAAAATATATTTCAAAAACTGTCACTTCTCTATATTTGACTTTTGAAGGTAAATTTTTTCTGTCCAGATAACACGATCAAAATCAGCCAACCTGAAGGCAGTAAATATCAGATCAATGTGTCAGACATCGGGTGCTACCATAATTGATATTGCAGACTACCTCCACAGATATTTGGTATAAAATTGATCGGAAAGAAAGCTTAGTCACTTCCTCGACAATAATTAACGCATGTATTTTGCATTGTGCATTTTCTTTTATTTATTTAGCAAAATTTATATAATTTATCGTCAATTTCTCGTAATAAATAATACTTGGCGCGTGTTTCGCGTTGTGTGGTGTGTGTGTGTGTGATACGCATATATCAGTTAGCGATAATAAATAGCTAGCATAGGGTGTACAAAAAATACAGTTTGATTCGAGAATAAAAGGCTGGATTGAACCACTTTCCTTGAGTGCCTGTGTCAACTTTCGGTAAAAGAAAGTGTGTAATCTCTGGACTGGAGGCCAGTAGTCAGTTTTCGAATGATGTACTTAGTTACTAATGCACATTTTGGAATTAAAAAACTACAGACAATAGCATAATACAAATTCGTGGCATGCATCAGTTTAGTGTTCCATTAGTGTGGCAAGGCATATTATAGATGGAGAGTCTATTTCGTTTATTCACAGCTTATTGCTGCGCCGAATGGCGAAAGACACTAGAGCGTGCTCCAGCCGCATGTGATAAGGTAGCTTACGCTGCTCCAAAATGAGCGGTGGCTCATCCCTAGCCGGACAACACTGATTGCGACAGCACTCGCAATTCTCCTCATCAACATCGTATTCCTGCTCTTCTTCCTGTTCCAGCTCGTAGGCCTTCTTGGCAGCCCGCTGCTCGAAGCGCAAATAAAAGGCTAGGCAGACAAACAGCATAAATACCAGGGCGCACATGGCACCGCTCGCGATGCTCGCCTTCTCCAACATCGGACGCGGGCGCTTGGGCAGGTATGTGTTGTCAATTTCCTTATACTCGCACCTCTGGCCCATAAATCCGGTGGCGCACTCGCAGCTATACACAGGCAGATCTGCGATCTTTACGGCAAAGCAGTGGGCATCGTTCAAACAGTACCAAGCATCAAAGGTATCCGGGCATTTGTACGTTGGGAATGTGATATTGGGCCGGGGCGTGGTTGTGGTCGTCGTAGTGCGCATTGTAGTGCTGGTGACCGGGGCCTGAGTGGGAGGCAAAGCAGTACCAGACATGGACGAAGACGAGATCGAAGGTCGTGGCTTGGGCACTGTACGGCTGGAGCAGGCCTTAATATACACCGGATATTCTAGACATCCGATGACCAGCAGCAGGGCGGCAGTTAGCATTTTTCCTCCGCCCATTTTGGAATGCATTGGTGTAATTGGTAGCTGTTTCTTCTTTTTGGATTTCTCCTTTTTTGGTTGCAATATTTTGGTTATTTTTTAAAAGCTTAAAACTATTGACTATCACAAAAAAAAATTTGAATATTCGTTGTGGTCCGCTCCGAAGGCGTCGTCAAGATCTCTTTGGAATTGCTGCTTGTGTGGAACGTAAACGTGAAGTTAGGAAGGATGTGTTGTATCTGTGAGAAAGATAAAACTGCATTAGTGGCATGTTGAGCGCTGTATCAGGCGGTAACTCTATAACTGTGTACTTAACAAAAAGATATAAAAACGAAAACAGCATAAAACCATAAATATACATGTACGTATAAGTATAAGTATATTAAATAATTTTGTTTGTAATTGTATGTACTATAAATATGTACTATGTACGAAATATTATGTTACATGGGGTTTTCAGTTCTCAGTTTTTTATTTTTTATTTTAGTTTCTAAACCAATTCACTTTTTTTTCTCTTTTTGTCGAATTCTCAATTTATGTTGTCTCCCGTTGATTATCCTAGCTCATCAAAGCTGGCTGTGATATGCGTTGGGTATCCATATCACAACCACTTGATGAGGCTTAGATAAGCAACATCGTATGGTATTCGATTGTTTATAAATTAATGGTGTTCCGAGACCATTCCTGCGCCAAATATGTTTTCACTTCCAATTATAGCAAATTTAGATCTTTGTCCATATGTCCTCCCATCACGATTGCATTCCATTACAAATTTGAAGGGGCTGGCTGGCATGTACAAATGACGGATATGTTATTGTTGCGCTAGTGAATGATGTATTATGATTGATGTACGATACATTACGCTAAGCTCATCAAAGCTGGCTGTGATATGCCGGCAAAGCGTTAATGCATTTCACAACCACTTTGAGAGCCCAGCATGAATGCGCCAATATTCATAGATTTTGGTTTTGGAGGATTTAGGATACTTGTTGACTGCGGGATTTTAAGAATTTTTATAATTTTGATATTAATGTGTTATGTAGGGATGTAAAATAAATTATTTGCTCTCTCTTTTTCATATGCAAGTTGATTCGTTACTTTAATTTTATTTATTTAGCTTTAAAAAGTAAAAGTAAATTTTTGCATAAGCTTACGATTTTGTTGCTTTTGTTGTCTTGAGCATCGCGTCGCTCCTCAAAGCTGGCTGTGATATGAAAAGGCATAAAAAGGCAAACATTTCACAACCACTTTGAAGAAGGACACAATTCTCCTACGTTTTGACTGATGAAGCTTCCACATCTTCTTCGATGAGACACTGGTTCGGATTAATTGTTTTTCTACGTTCTCACGGCTACGGACATCGACACAGTAAATAAATATACATAAATATAACAATACCAATAAAAAAAAGCACAACAAATATGCAACGAGACGGCGAGAACAATTACAACCTGATGATGATATGACAACGACCATAATGCTGATGATGGTGATGATTCTGGAGCCTGGCGATAATATTCACAAACACACGAGTTCGATTCGACATGAATGGTGGCAGTGACAGTGCAAATGAATGAAGCTATTTTTCGTACATTTCTACGCTACAGATAGGCTGGTAATCTCATTTCAATAATACATAACAACGGAAAATATTTAACTTCGGGACGCCGAGCTTTTTGCACCCTTGCAGTATTCATGCATTATTATAAAAACAAAATGTTTTAAAATGTTGTTAATATTTTAAACAACGTAGGGATTTGTAATTTTTTGAAGATAATACCAAATTTATAAGAAATATGAACAAATGATCAGGCATCTGATACCTTAACGATTTAATAAACGGTATATACCCACTGCAAGGGTATACAAAAATGTCAGCGGGCAACGCAGTTAAGTAGAAACGCCACAACAGAATGGCATTGCTCCCAACAACTACAAATAAATTACAAAAAGGTAAACATCACATTGGCGCCAGGCATCAACAATTTGTCGCGAAAATTTGTTTTCGAATCTTTGGCATTATATGCGATAAGGCGCCGCCAAACTGGAGGATCGGAACAAATGGACAGAGAGAGAGAGAGAGAGAGAGAGAGCACAAAAAAAGTTATTTAGAATGCATGGTGTAGGGGATATGCAAGTATTCACATACAAGTACGAATGCTTTTACAGTTAACAATTGATGCACTTCTTTCTTCTCGCTCACTCATTTGAAGGCGGCAGTAGCTTATTCAAATTTCCGTTATAAAAATTAAATCCGCCACCAGTCTATAGCTCTTATATACAAATGTATGTATATACAGACTTGTGATGTGCTGGTGTGCGAAAGAGAGGAGAAATGCGCGAAATGAAATAAAAGTTGAATAACCATATAAACTGCGCTGAACTTGTCGGCGTGTAGGTCAAGATCAATCGGAGGCACTTCACCGTTTCTACATTTTTGCGAAAAACATTCAAGAAACAGGCCGAATAAAAACTGTTCCAATGTTTGTGCAACCAACAAAAGAGGATACAAGCATCGCAATAATTCTACCAACATTAAGACCAACTACATTAAAATGAACAACAAAAAAGTGAGCATACATACATGACAACACCCGCTAATAAAATACTGTAGTGGCTTTTGCGCCTCTGCTCTTCTTCTTCGTTTACAATTTCGTTGTTGTATTTTTCATGTTGCTTTGCTCTGTTTCATTCTTGGGCGTCGCTGCACGAGTTCGTTGGCTCTTTTCGTGTGTGTATGTGTGTGTTTAGAAAACTGTAAGAAAAGCAGAGTGTGTGAAAAATATGGTTAAAGAAAAATTCCAAAACGGGAGAAACAGTTTATGCTAACTCAACTCCTCTCGCTCTCTCTATCTCTTCGGATTGCATTTTCAAAAAATGTACCGGTTTTTATGTTTCGCGATTGCAAAAAGCGCAAAAAAAAACAAGTCCTACAAGTTCCGTGACTGAGAGGCCGACCGAAAAAGGCGTGAGAGCACATTTAGCGGAGACAACAACCATTTGAGGTGTGTTGCGTATGAGAGTTTAAGTGCTCGGTCGCTTTCACACACTTCACACACACACACACGCTCTCTCTCTATCTCGCACTTCTACGTACAACGGTGAGAAGGGGATACCTTTTTTTCCGTCGCGTCGATGTGTATATGTGTGGGCATCGCTTGGTACATTTGTGTGCGCGGGAATGTTGTCAAGAATTCTAAGAATTTTGCACAAGCTACAAACCAGACGAGCTGCGGAAACACAGCGGCAAGCCAGGAAAAAATTGTTTAAAATATATATTTAGCAAAAACAACTTTATGCGGCGTTGTGAGCGAATCAATAAAATAAGACCACAGCCCAAATAGTTCACATCACACAGACACACACACAAGCGCACGAAAGACGGGGTATGGAAAAGAACGCGTGTAGGCGGTAACCACTCCTTTTCGACCACTAGCAAGGACGCGTTTACATTAATTTATTTATTACAACACAGCGACCATCGTTTGACTGGACAAATTACCAATTGTTTGCACTAAATTTAGACACTAGTGCAAAAAGCCGACAAAATTTGCCGCGCACATTAAAATACACAACCGCACCGCGAGAGAGACAAATGCTCTCTGAGCACGACGGAACATAAACGCGATGAGCGAACGATTTCAAACCGTCGTGAACGCTGGAAAATAAAATGGGAAAAATATTCTCTGCTTCTCATTTCTTATATACAGGGAGGTTTCTGGAGAGCAGAGTGCCGCTCTCCCGCTCACTCTTGAGCTGCTAATCGGAATTCGCCAAAGTTGAAAGAGTTGCAAGTTGCAAAAGTGGTTTTGCTCTCTCGCTCACCATGTCCCTCAGTTCAGTCTCTCACGATGGAGATGGAAAAATGCGGCACAATAACAATGCGGCGGGTTTTGGAGAGCTCTTGTCCTGTGTATAGTTTTGTTTTTGTTTTGGTGCTGCCAGAAAATTTCGCACGATTCAACATGTTATTGACACGCCGCCGACGACGCCGCGCCGCCAAGTTTCGAGTTTGGCGGAGCGAAAGCACACAAACAAGAAGCGACGCAGGGCGGCGGTAGGAACCACTAGGACAGGGGCGTGGCGCAAGGGGCACGAGAGTGGGGCAGGTAGCCGGCCAAACGGGACGAACAGGATGGAGTCCAGACGAGTTCAGGCGACAAACCTGCAGATTTCATGGAACTAGCCGAAGGTTGACGATGCGCAGGCGCGCACGTAAACAACATTCCATTCCATTCGGGAAATTTCTTCATTGCCTTTTGCCACTCGATCGGGAAGCGCGCCAAAAATAAAACCACCAGCAAAAAATTACTAAATGACAAAGTTGCCAGACCCGTTCGATATCGGCCTTAATTTAAAACATTGCATTTTTATAGTTCAGCGTTGTTTTGGAAAGTATTGAATAAAAATGCTTAAGGAAAACCGCAATAATTGCTGTTTGAGAGAACGTGTCTTTTGAAGATACATTTACGCTACATTATATTTTCATAATTAAAATTAAAATTATAATTTTCAGGGGTAAGGAGATTGTGCTCCAGCAGTAGACGTATCCCAATCAATCATGGTTTCAACAATTCTATACAATCCTTCACAATTGCAATAAACATTACATTTCTAAAATCAAATTTATTTAAAAATGAATAAACAATAAATCTGCAAGCAAATAAGCTTAGTCTTTGTTGGCATGTGACACTTTTAGTTACGGAAGTTCGACTGCATATGTATGTACATATGTATAATAATGCTACAACTACTCGTTTCCGGTGGGGAGGTCCGTCCGTAAAGTGGGCCGTCGACACTGTTCCCCGCTGACTTGACGTCACAAATGATACATCACAACAGCAACCTGGCACAACGCTTTCTGGGTTAAAGCACACCACAAATGGTGCAACACTTAAAAAATAAAATCTGCTTGATTAAGGAGAGTTTTCCCATTCAATCAGTTTGGTTTGCATTCAACACTCGAATGTCACAGGTTCAACTGTACAAGAAGAACACAACACACAGGAACCCGGAGACCACGGGGATGGGCAAAATGTTAATGGATTACCCTAGGACTGCCCCCATTCCGTTGCCATCTTTGTCGCTACGCTTTTGCACTTGTACATTGCATTGCATTACCCTATCCAGTTGTCCGCTTCTTCGCCAACTTCTTCCCCTTTTTGCGGTGTTGTTCTGTTGCTGTTTTTGATGCTACAATTGTTGCACTTGTTGTGTGCGGTTAGGACATTGAACCACAGAACCGATACAGAATAGCATTGCATGCAACTTGGGCCTGGCAAGTGCACAGCTGCGGTTGAAAAATTAGCAATAAGCCTGAAATCGTACGCGATTTTTTTTTATTTACAGCGGTATTTTATTTTTACAAGCAAAACATTGAATTCAAAATCAAACAGCATAAAATAGTCCAAACACGAAAACTCAACTAGTTCCCAGGTTTTGCAAAAAGTTTTCTATAAAATTAATTTCAAAATTTATAAAAAATCGTTAATGTAATCAACAATGTTGTTTTTCAAATATAAATTTTTGTAGTTTTCACTATAATTTATCATTTTGATTTGATAAACAAATCTGAAGTTCGTAAAGCAAACTAATCAAAATCGGGGTAATATGTCCATCTAATTATAAGAAATGTATACAATTTAAAGCAGACTTATCCCTTACCCGACTAATTTTTTTATTTTTTAACTTTTTTTTACGACGATATGATAAAACGCCACGGAAATTTAACTGGACCACAGAATGTTGATGAATGTGTTTTTTTTGAGATACATAATCTTTTCATCGCCACTGTGACGCCATGTCTCCCCTTAAAGAATTAACTCAAAAGCACTTCTTTCAAAAAATCAATAAATAACATGCTTATTTAGTCACATCTTTTATAAACACAATTATTTCAAATCACAACACAAACACACCACGTCCAGCGACGATAAAAGGTCATGCCTAAGAATTTTTGCCAATTGCTGCTGGGTCGCTCAGTCTGGGTCGCGAGACGTCTGACTAGACAACATGCAAATTGTAACGGTAATCATTAGAAGCACACACTCAGACACTCTCTCTCTCTCCCTCTCCGAGCATTTCACTTGCGTAGTGTAGTCTCTCTCTCTCGCTCTTTCTCCCTCGGCCATTTCTATGCTAAGTTCGACGGCCTTCTTACGTAAAATCAACAACAACGCGCGGCGGTATTTTCTTCTAACAAGCAGGAGATTTGTGGAATCCGCGTCTATGGCGCTGGCGGGGGGATGTGCATTCGCAGTGTTGCCACATCAGGCGAATCATCAAACTCGTTTTCAATGTTTTGACTAGATTTGTTCGTATGCGTGCGTGTGTGAACGGTGAGTATCTTTGCAACTGTACAAGAACAATGTGAGAGGCCACAAGCAGCATAAGAGCCACAACTCAGCATAGGGCGCAGACGCCAAGCAAACCGTCGCACTCCACCACCCGCTCCCCAACATTCCCCATTCCTAAAGTATACACTGTCTGTTTGTCTTTATGTATGCTTTCGATGTGCCTGTATCTGTATGTGTGTGTGAGCAATTTTTATTTTTCTGAATGTAAAGGAAGTGGCACGTACTGTACTACTCAGCTCACCGCTGCCGCTACTGACAACAACAACATCAGTGACAGCCGGATCAGACTGGGAATTGGGAATGAGAGCGGAGAGCGAGGTACTCGTGTTCCAATTCCGCGTCGTTTCTAAGCAGCGGTCAGAAGCCCGACGGCACAGTGGTTGCGAAGAGTGAAATGCAGTGAAATCGAATTTCGTGGATGATCGCGATCGGAAGATAAGAGCGAAAGCAGGCAGAAATTGATGTTGAATTGGCGGTACCGTTGCTAACCTCACTATCAAACAGTTGTACCCAGATTAACTATTTACATTAAAAATACTTAACATAAAAACTAGCTAAATACAATTTTTTTAAAGGTCAAACCACTGTGCAGCGTCTGGTAGACACAACACTCTGGTGAAATGAGGTGCCACTGAGGAAAAGAGACAGGAGGAAAGAACCGGCTGCGGTTCGAGTCTCCGCTCTGCGGCAGGGCAGACAGAGAATGTGAAAAGACGCCATGCAGGAGGAGGGGGCTAGCTGGAGATGACGGGCGGGGTGCCGCAATATTATAAACAGGAAATGGAATTTACCCACACGGATGCAGCAGCCCGCACAGACATTCGCTGGTAAATTGGTTATGTGCCGACAAACGGACGCGGTGCTTAATTGACAAATGAGCATAGGAGAGAGAGAGGGGCAGCCCCGCAAGTTGATTGAAATCAATAGTATGCGAAAACTTTACACAAGTGTTTGGCAGCCGTGCGTCTGTGTGAGAGTGTCAAGACTGCCCGTGGAATGTGTGAAAAACGCGGCCAACGACGGCAATCAAACGCAGAGAACGGCCAGAATGTTGAACTCTGGAATGCGACTGGAAGTGGGCAAGAAGAAGCATTACGCTCAAGTTACGGGACTTGGCATGGATGTTGTAGGAGGGGAAGGAGGGCGAGAAGATATTTGCACCTGACCTCGCATCTGCCACGCCCAGTCGGATGCAGGGCAGCTGTCGTGCAAACTATAAACATGTTGCACAATTGCGGCGGGTTGCTTCCATCCGCATATGCATACTATGTATACGCACACAGAGGCGTGATTGCAGATGGCGACGACGCAGCAAGCAGCGTGTGTAGTTAGTTCTCGGAAATGAGCAATGAATGAAATTTTGTTGTTTTCAGTCACACCTATACACACAGATACATACACAGAGCGCATGCCGCACTCGCGATTCGGAGCAAGAGAGAAAGTCTACACGACATGCGCTCTGGAGGTAGTGTGTGTATACAATTTGTTTACTTTTTGCGCTACAATTGGCAAATAAAACAATAGAGCAAACATAGAGCGCATTTTAGCGCACTAACCTACTTTAAGGCGGCCCCAAATGCTGCGCGAAGCCCACGTAAAATCAATGCAAGCCCACAAACTAATTTTCACGTTTTATTCGCAAGACCCTGCGTTAAACAAATAAAAATGTCGGCACAGACAAGACGCAACTGTATGTGGAAGGGAGATGGTCATATTAAAAAAAAACACACACACATGGAGCTGCTGCTTGCGGCGCCCACACATGCACACTTCCACATTAAGATATTAAATACAACTACTGCGTAAAACCCGTAAAACTAACTTTTTTGGAGGAAAATTTCACCTTGTGATTTTAGTTTTATTGTTATTCCTCAAGCTTTCATTTACTATAAATTACACACGGACAAGTTATGCTCGCTCACACAGACACACATTCGAGTTTCACTTTTGGAAAGAATATTCAGTCTTCGGAAACTTTCCTTATTAATAATCCACTTACTTTTGTTTTAAAATATTTCCGGTGCACTTTTTGTATATTTTGACATTTTATCTTCAGAAAAAAAAACACAATCTAGTGATGTCGAAATCAAGGTTTTTCTTGGCGATGTTTTTCGATGTTTTTGTTGATATTGATGAAAAGCGATGAATCCATGTTTGACGAAACATCGGTTGCCTATTGCATTAAAAAGTTAAGATTGTCGGTTAGGATATAGATGAGAAAATTTTAAAAGTTAAAAAGCAATGAAAACATTAAATTAATATATTTTAAGTTTTTGTTCCTTTTTATAATCTCTAACTCAATGAAAAGGAAATGACTGCTGTGAAAGCATTATTGTTATATTATTTTAAGTTTTTGTGCCTATAAATAAAATATATATAATATATATATAAATAAAAATATATTATTTTAAAACATATGTATATTTCGCTATTTTCAGCTTTTCTTAAAATTGCAATCATTGCTAAATTTTGTATCTATCATCGGCCCCCTAGGCGGATACGCGATGGCAATTTTCGAACCCGGCCACCCAGGCGTATAAGCAACGGCCCCAGCTACGTCACGATCAAAGCATAAAAAAGCTCATAAATGAGTGCGAGTGAGATATGAGATTGAGTGAGTGCAGATTTCAGTTCACCATTCTGTTAAGAATTCTCGGTCACTCTCATGTTCATTTTCCCATATAAAATTCTGTTAAAAATTCTGTTAAGAATTCTCTGTCACACTCAAGTTAAATTCGTGGTGAACAGAGCAAATGAGCCAGTTTTTCATGGTGAATTCAATATCGATATTCTTTCTAGAGATGATATATTAGTGATGGTTTTCAACATCAATGATTTCCTCAGCGATGTTTTTCGATGTTTTTGTTGATGTTGCCAGACTTAGTATGCCCAGATCTAGAATGTTAACAGGATTTGTCGTATCAAAAAGTTTGGCAACTCCATATGACGCCATTTCAAAACAACTGCGCGGCAACGAGCATTTTTCGCCCCAATTTAGTCTGTGAAAAGTCGCTAGCTAACGCGGAAAACATTTAAAAATGGGAGCCAAGGCAACGAAAATAGAGGGCGAGTATCTGCCAGACACACCGACACTAAGAAAACTGCGCATGGCCAGCCAGAGGACCGAGAATGTGGAAATGACCACGCCGATCCGCGAGCATAACAACGCTCTGCTCGATCCCCGCTCCCCTAACGGATGTCGCACACCGCTGAACGTAAGTTGTGCAACGGTACGGTTTTTGGGAGCTAACAGCAGTTTTTCGGTAGTTTTTGCAGCCCGAGCCGCAGATGCCGTTTGAATCTGAGATGGCGCAGCAGGCCACCAGCGAAAATGCCTTCTCGCAGCTGCGCAAGCGCCTGCTAAAGGGTTTCTCCCTTAGCGATCCTCGCTCGCCGCAGCTGAATCGCACGCCGCTAGTGCTTGACGAGGTGCGTTCATTAAACCTGGACGACACTTTTGCTGACCTCTTTGTCGACACAAGAGCACCGACGACACTTACGGCAATCGCTACGCCTCCACAAACATCTGCTCCACCTCAACCTGATGAGAGTTGTGACAGCTTTGGTACGCCCCCGAGCACCCATAATAACAGTTCCTTGGAGATCGTCTCCCTGACGTACGATGACGAGGACACCATGCCGTGCCAGGCTCAGCTGGTGCAGACACAGACTCCTCCGCCGCCGTCGTCGCAGGTGCACTTCGATCCACGCTCCCCCAGCGTGGGCGTTGATCGCACGCCTATAATGTTCTGCGACGACGAGGATGAAGAAGCGCGGGAGGCGCAGATGCTGGAGCAAATCTTGGAGACACTGACACTCAATCTGAGTGCTGGCGGCAGCAGCATGGCCTCGTTTGCTGACACTGTTGCAGAGCCAAATGCAGATCCTTCGACAGCGATGCCGGCCAACAAGCATTTGGAGCGCGTCCGTTTGGGCCATAAGCGGCGGGTGCCGCCTCGAAAGCCGGCGAGGGCCAGCAAGCCAAAGATCTACGTTGACCAGGAGGATGAGTCGCCGTCGAAGGGCGGTGTTCGCACACCGACTTCAAATACTACGCCGCTAAACTCCCAGAGGCGAACGCCACTGAGCTGTGTCAAGAATCGAGCGCATTTGCGTTCTCGTTCAACGGAAAAGGAGCTTCAGAAGACGCCGAAGCAGCTGCATAGCTTCGACGATCAGCTGAATTTGGCGGAACGCTGCAACTTTTAGCGGTGGTCCGGAGACAATTGTCAATTACTAACCCTGTTTAGTAGCTTCAACTGCCTTTCTAGCCCACCTATATAGCACACCAAATCATTCATTTATTCATTTTCACAATATTCATTCTTTTATTTTACATTTTAAATAAAACATTTCATTCGTTTGCATTTAAGTAAGTGGATTGCTGGATATATATCCCGTGACATATACATATGTACCTAAGTGGGTCTGTCCTTTTTCCTATACGAGCATCTCAATCTTGAACAGCGGTGGACACATATAGGCTCTTAGTTCCGATTAAGTTCAAGTATTTTTATAAATATTTATTTATATGCAAAACACATTTATATTCATTCACATATTCTTAATATTACATTAATTACTAAAAGAAATAAGGCGAGGTCCACATCTATCTACATCTGGAGTATCTCAAGGAGTGGGATGGTTCTGCGATCGTTTTCGAAAGGGCTGAATCCAGGTACAGACTACATTGAAGAATTCGAAGTGCCATCTAACTGCGTTTCCTGCCTATTTTCGCTGTCCTTTCTCACTTTGCTTAGAGCCGTCAGTCGGGCACTGCCATACTTTTCCCTAAGGTACTTTTGCACATTACTGTTGTACTTGCGCCGAGGACAATCCATAGATTGCTTTGCTGGTCGATCTAGCAGATCTTTATCGCCGTTTTCGACCATCAAAATAGACGAGTTGTTTGACGACAGCAAGTCCGGTTGGAATTCTTTGATTTCTCTTTTAATCTTGGTGCTGCTGGTAGGAGGCAGAGTTGGTGCATCACTGGTATTAGAACAAATGGCTGGGGATCTGGGATCGAGCTTGTCTAAAAAAAATTGGGTATATTATTAAATATACAAAATATAGTGGTTAACATATATCTAACAAATTTTAGAAATATATCACTTAAGTCCCTTAATAGACATGTTTTGTATAAAAAAACAACCGGGACATGATACTACATATATTTAAGATCAACTGTGAGACAGCCAGTTAAGAAATTTCTAGTGATTTCCCTATATAGTAGCATACATACATACCATTTAGTTTGCCCTCTCTGCTCTTAAGAGTGGCACCATCGCTTCCACCGCGCGTTTGATCCTTAGAAATAATATGACTTGGCCTGTTATCAACGACCTGATTGTCAAGGTATTCCAGATAGTTGCTATTTAATAGCACGCCGGCATAGTTTTTTCGAGCGTCGAAATTTAAATCGGTGACATTTCCATTTTGCGATTGAAACAAAACGTAATTTTTACCCAATGCAGCACCAGTGCAACTTGGTGGATCCAACAGACCCTTTCTGTCCTGGACAACTGCCACGCTTAGGGCACTGACTCCGCCACTAGAATCATCACCGGAATGTGGCTGCACCGAAACACTTATTGGTTGTGATAAGTGCGTGTGACGTCCATTACTATGAAGCTGTTTGAAGCGCTTGTATGTGAAGTAAGTGATCATGGACAGGAGGATCGAGGTGCTCAGAAAGCCCAGAGCTATGAGGCTTATGATAGCAAAGAGGTCAGTGCCAAGTAGGGCGCTCCGCTGAGGTGTCTGTTGGACCATGAGGTTTATGTGGGCAGCATCTTTACCTCCGGGATTCTCTGCCAGGCACGTATAGACTCCCTCATCGCTCTTCTTGGCATCAAGGATGGTGAGACGAGACACAAATACATCGTGACCAAATTGATGATCCTTCGCCTTCTGCTCCCGCATTATTTCAATATGAACTCGTTGCTGTCGCAGACTTTTCGCCGACATGGAGCGAGATTCGTAAAGTTGCTTATTAAAGTCCCACGCAATTACAGTGTTGGGGGTTCCGAGCACCCGGCATATAAGCGTCACGTTCGTCTTGGATGTGTTGATAGCTGTACCCAGGGCGGGATACACAATCTTTGGCTTGCAAGCAAAGGCCTCCGGCTGATCCTCGATCCACAGCATCCCGCGCAGCTGCAGGGGGTAATGGCAGGCGGTGGGCGGCGTGTACAGGTTCATATTAATGACGAAGTCACGGAACAATTGGAGGTCACAGGTACAGTTCCACGGATTCTCGACAAGCGACAAGGTGTTAAGTTTACTTAAGCTCCGAAAACTCTCCGTTCTGAGTACCTTAAGCTCATTATTGTCCAGATATATCTGGGATAGAAGCGGCACGCCAACGAACGCCTGAGAATCAATGCTTATGAGGCGATTATGCATGATTTCTATCTTGTGTAGGTACTTGAGGTTGTGGAAGACATCCCGGCGAAGTGTTTGCAAGAGGTTTCCATTGAGCAATATAGCTCGCACCTTGGACAAGGCATCAAACACATTGGGCAGCAGGTCCTTGAGGAAATTATTCGACAAGTCAAGCTCAATTAGTATCTGCAGTTGGCTGAAACTCAGCTGATTGATGTGCTTTAAGGTTCCGTTGCGTATGATGAGCTTGTGGAGATTCTGCAGGTGGGTGGTCGCAAATGCGTGCTCCTCCAGGTAAAGGATGCGGTTCAGCGACAGGTCCAGCACCTGAACCTCCGGACTTAGGTTCTCCGGCACGCCACCGAGGCTTAAATTCCGGCAGTCGGCCGTCTTCTTGCCAGAGTTCCATTTACAGTGACAGTTGCCACAATCCATCAGCCAGTCACCGCAGGCAGGATCCAGCAGGAACAGAAATCCCACGAATAAACATATTAATACGTTATTATTAAAATTACTGTACGGCTCGAAGCTTTGTTTGCTCTGGCCAAATATACTTCGGATAGCCATTGATTCTTAGAAACATCAAGTTGGACTTATTGTTTCTTGCACATCTAAGATACTTTAATTAATTGTCTGCTTTTTCCAGAGTTTCCATAGAGATTTTTAAATGGCCGAAAGTGGCGGAATCCATTCTATTGAGTATACAGAAAGAAAGAAGAAATTATAAATGTATCTTTTGTATAAGATATAATATCGATATACAACGAGCACTGGTCGTTCAGTCAGTGGCAGTGAAAGTTGAATGTTCTATAACTCAGAAACTGATCGTTTGCGAACCTTTGATGGTATCTTTTGCGAGTCCACTTGGTAAACCAATTTCAGTCACTCGGAGGACACAATAAAATTTGTTGCTGTGCATGTATCAAAGCGAGCCACCGCCAAAAAGTAGACGATTTTTTGGAAATTGCAATGTTGGCGAGCTTCACTATGGCTTTAACGAATATACTAATTCCGAGATACAAATTTCGAAACTATCTATCCCTCAGCTATGCGTAGAATTTGGTGGTATCGCCAGACTCGTCCGCTTAAAACAGTCTTTCGGTCTTGACTTATTTTTGCACACACCCCCTTTTACCAATATCAACAACTGAAGCGCACATTTTCGACAATAACAATCCGCACAGTGACTCTGACCGTGGTAAGCGACTAGCGATGCACTTTGTTGGCTTACTTGTTTATGTATTGGTAAAAAAAATCACATTTTCTATCCCTCTGCAGCAGCAACTGCCTAGCTCTAAGCGAACTAGTCCACAGACCACTTTGCGAATATATTTATATTCATTGACTAGACAGTGCATTTGGTATAACAGAGACCTACATCAGCGCATGTCAAATAGCGAAAGGGCGTCCTTCGCCTACTGTTGTCGTATCTGCTGTGATAACACTTAAAAACATTGAATTTTAGTTAATCGGGATTAAGTCTTAAAAAAAGTTAAATATTAAATGTAATATAGGTACATTTATTCTAAATTTTTTGAAATAGTTTTCAGTTAATCGTCGTATGATCTGAAAGTATTTTAAATGTTTAAAATCACAGAAATAAATATTATTATTCTCGGTATACATTTATATTTTATACCTCCATAGTTTTGCCTGGAAAGTTAAAATCTTGAATGGTTAAAAACTGCATTGCAAATGGTCGCCTGTTGAATGTTCTGCTGTATTTCATCAGCTGTTGTCAATAGAACAGGCCAGAGGCCAATATAACAACAAGGGATTATCAGACCTGCTCTTATTATTGTATTTTTTTAGAAGTCTTTTTAAAGATAATAAGTACAGAGAATGAATTAAAACAAATATTTTTGCATATTTTTATTTTACTATAACTGTTTAAATGAAACTCATTTAAAAACATTTCGTTTCAAACAACAGCAACCTTATAGCTGCAGCGGCTTTAACATCAACCCCTGAAAGCAGACAGTCTGTTACTGCCGAAATATCTTTGGGTGCGCACCTATAGTTCCCAACTGGTTCTAGTCGTTTGTGTATGGAGAGCCTGGTGTTTGGCCATTTCCAGTTATCGCTTCTCGGCCTTATGGCTAAGATCAAAGTGTAGTATCTGTTCTTATCAGCTTAACATCTGATAGTTCCTCCATTGGAGGACAACAAATGTTAAACTGATTTTTGGAAATAGACGGAGTGCTAGGAGCTTGCTCCACCTCTGTCGCGGGTTGGCCCGGTATTGCAGTACCGCCGGGATTTCGGCCCAACTAAATAATAAATTTAAAGACTTAATCCTAAGAGTTGATAGTTGCAAGTTGGAATCTGCAGTGCGTTCAGATCTCTATTCCGTAGCTATAGAAGCACTTAAAAATAATGTTTTAAAACTTCGTAAATTCTAAATTGATATATTTTTTTCAACGCACCCCCACATTTAATAAAGTTTATAAAATGCATACAAAGTTTATGTTGTTAATAAGTCTATATTTATTTCGATAATACACCTATTTTTAATACAGTTTGTTTATTTTTGATTGTTTGTATTTGGTTTTGTTGGTACATTCAAATCCATACAATACGCTCTTCTTAAGGGCTCCTCAAACGTGGTTCTCGCATCGTTTTTCCGTATTTAACAAATTAATGGAAACAAATAAAATTTGAAAACAAAACAAACTCGATTTAAATAATTTTTCAGCAATTACGATAATCTTTAGATTTCGGTGTTTTGGTTTCGCTTTTAAAAGAGACAACAACTTCGACTACGGAACAATCTCAGGCTGGAGGCTGTGTGAATCCCTTGAGGCTATCTACTAAGAAGATTAGCATGTGGGTACCGACTGGTTAATAGCTGCGCTATGTGCTTCCACAAAACAACATCAACCGTAACAACGCGATCCTATCTTTGGCGTGAGACCACCAATACATTCATGTTTTCTTTTGTTTTTTGAAAAAAGGGAAGAGATTTCGTGATGTGTAACGTATACAATGCCATAGAGCTAAAGTTAAAGAGTGTTTCTACTAGCGTGGGTATGCTTAAGACGACGAGAGAGATTTCTTAGACAACCACGGCCCCAGCCTCGGAGCGGCTAACTGGCAGGTCGGGGCAATTCTTCCAGGTGTCCGACAGAGGATCATAGCACTCGACAGCATTGATGGTCACTTGTGCTCGGTAAAAGTTGACTTCACAGGGCTGAAAGATGAGTAGAAAAAGTTTTTAATAGTTTATTTGATTGGTCCGATAGACTAATGCCTTACCTGATCCCCGCCAGCCACATAAAGAAGCCCATCAGCTGCGGCGACAGCAGGAATGGCTCGCGGCACGTTTAACGCACACACTGTGGTCCACTTGTCTTCGTCGAAACTGTATCGCTCCACGGAGCTGAGAATGTCTTGACTAATACTGCTGCCGCCCACCACATACAGGTAGCGGTCCAGGACGGCAACGCCCATTTGGCAACGGGCCGTTTGCATGCGGGCCAATTCAGTCCACTCTTTGGTCACGGGATTGTAGCTGCAATGGATGAACATGGTAAATAATGAAACCAAATAGAAGCAGAGAACAGAGTATATACCTAATCAGATCCGGTAGATGACGCGTTGTTGTGGTACAGCCACCAACAATGTAGATCAGACCCTCGAAGCTGACCACGCCCATGCTGAACCGAGGCTGTGGCATGCTGCCAATCAATTTCCAGAGATCCTGCTCTGGATCATAGCACTCCATTGAACCTCCAATATCATCGCCGATCCAACCGCCAACGGCAAAGAGATTGCCGCCCATGGTGCAGAGGCCAAACTCGCAGCGGGGCACAATCATTGGGGCAATCGGTTGCCAGACGTCGTTCTGCGGATCATAGACCTCACCATTGGCCAGAATCTGGGAGCCGCGCTCGCCACCCACCACATAAATCTTGCCATTCAAGGCCGACACGCCGGGCAGGATTCTTCCCACCTCCATCGGAGCTGTCTCGGTCCACTCTCGGCGAAATATGTCGAACTTGGCCACCGTCTCGAAGATGCAATCGGCCGAGTTCCAAGTGCGTGGCGTGTCCCTATGGGATCCGCCAATGATATAGATGTTTTTCTTCGCCAGTTGGCGAGGGCAGACCCGCAGCGGCACGAGCTGGCCACGCTTGGACGCAATGTCCCGGCAAATCGAGCGCAGGGCTATCTTAACGGACATGTCGCGGCAGTCGTCCTTAAGCGCCTTGTCGATCACCTTCACCGGCACCAGTGCCATGCGTACATGCGAGAGGATATCGAAAACGTAGCAACGACGCTGCGTTACATCATGCTTGATCCACCGCAGAGCCGCCTGGAATACCTGGGACTCGGAGTCCACACGAAGCAGCTCAGAGTTCAATAGCTGTGAGAGCAGAGTCTGGGGAGTTTCCAGGAACTCATCCTCCAAGGTTATCTGTTAAAAGCACAGAGAGGTAAGTTTATATATTGAAGGTACACCTTGGGAAATAAATATATCAATACATTATCTACTTAGAAATATAATTAATCCTAATGAATGTTACATATAACTCTTTCTTTAATAAAAGTTTTTGTTATTGTCATAAGTGTGCAAAAGGATGTAAACTTTGATTGGCCAAAGCTTTCCTTGTTTTGATATTTATTATATATTGGCCCAGCAACCATAGTCGCCAGGCCCTTTAAAAAATTGAGTTTAGACTCATTAGAGTGTTCCTCTCCACGGAAATCTTTAGTAAAAGGCGAAAGATTTATTCGACAATTGAAGAGAAACCAGAGTAATTGAATAACCCCAAACAAGCAGTGCCTCAAGAAAGTTTGGCTTGAACCAGTTGGGAATCTTAAGATCACAATGTGTTTTTTTTTCGCTACCTGAGATAAACTGGCACCAGAAATACCGTTAGTAATAGGGGTGCGTTTGGATTATTGCTGGTTATTCTTATGTATATTCTCATATTTTATTTTATAACTATAAAAAATGTTATAAAATGTAAATGTATGGTAAGAAAAAATGCTTATAAATTTATTTGTGAGAAATATACATAATAATGAGTTTAAATAAGATTGCCGTAAATCTGTGCGTTAATATAATTACAAGGCATTCTTTGATGTTATTTTATAACATACTTCTAGGAGACCAGATTCAGAAACAACAAAGAGATTACTTATGAAATATTCCAAAATATTTATTACATTTCTTACTGCAACTAAGTACCAGAAATATATTTTTTTTACAAAATTAAAAATAAAATGCTCATGTAAGAAGACATTTGGATTTAAGGAAGACTAGTTGAAAGGGTATGACACTTCAAAGAATATAACAATAGCATGGTAATTGATGTTGATATTTTTGAAAATATTTTGTTATCTGGGCCGAAGTCAATTGACAATTAGAACAATAATAAACGCCGTTAATTAACCACAATATATTCTATAATTATCCAATTGGAATATCTCTATGATTTGAGTTCTCGGACAATCGACGTCAAATCCCCGTGGGCAAACCTTTTTAATTTAACTCACCGCTGGAAAATTGGCGTGGACAAAGTTCAGTGCACTCTTGGCCAACGACTCGCAGTTGTGCGCCTCCGCGAAGCGTAAAATGCCCAGAGCATTGGAGGCGTGCAGCTCGCGGCAGAGGAATTCGCAACAGCCGTCAACCACCTCGTTCAGTTGCAGCATGTCGGCGGCGGCGAGCAGCTCCTGGACATTGGACTGCAACGATGGAGAGGGCTGTAAGTACCGGGATCTCTAGGCTATACATTTTGGGACTTACCTGCGTGATTTCGCAGCGACCCGTGTAGATGAAGTCCAGCAGAATGTGCAGTATGTCGCCATCGATGGTGTGCAGCACCACCGACTTCTGCTTGACCTCATTCAAGCCCAGCTCCGGGCGGAACATGGCCTCAAAGTAGGCACTGGCCGCGCTCAGGACCGCCCTGTGAGCACTGAGTTTCGCTCCGCCGGCCACGATATCCACGTCGCAGAAGCGGGACTGCTCGCGCAGCTGGTTAAGATTGGATAGGACCTTGAACGGATACTGGGCGTTGCAGTAGGAGGGCAGATTTGTGCGCTGGGTGGCCGCCGCCGCAGAAGCAGCAGCTCCAGATCCCGTGGAGTTAAAAAAGTCTGCATCGCTGTTGGTGGGATTCGAATTCGCATTTGCGTTCGCGTTCGGATTGGGATTGCCGTTGCACTGCAAGTTGTTCGCATTGTATTCGTGGTGTATCTGGTAGGTTTTCAGCGGTGGCATTTCGTCAACTTTTGCTGTTGCAGCTTCCTATTTACTGGGGATTGCTTCGATAAATGCACTTTTTGGGGGTAGCAGCAGCAGCTCAGCCTTCTCACATTCAATTGGATATCTTAATTAAACTTAATTGCTGCCTTTCTCGCACAGCTACTACTTGTGCGCCGTTGTTTTTGTTGTTCTTCGTCAGTTCATTTTTCTTCAATCAGAAGAGGCACACACACTTGCACATGCACACACCCGAAGCACAAACTTTAATCAAATCGATTAAGTTGACATTTCGCAGGCAGATCGAGTTCGTATTAATGTCTATTGCACCATTGAGATTAACCTAATCCTAGTGCTGGAGCATATTTCTTTAACGGCTAAAAACTGGCATATTTTTCTTGTTTTTTCAATGCACTCTTGTATGTATGAGACCAGCCCGCCATCTGGCAACGCTTGACTGTTCGAGATGGCAGTCTGTCCGTTAACTCACCAGCCGTCTGGCAACTCTTTCGGTAGCTTATCGATAACATTGTTGTTATTTAATTATTTGTAGTTTGCAACATCTTATTTTAACGTGCCCCACTATGCTAGTACAAAAACTATTAAGCATCCGTTTAGCCCCCGCTCTGCGACGCTGGGCCAGCACTGATCCTCTCAGCTTGCACAACAAGAAGCTTCAAGCGTACCTGGAATCCCTTCGTCAGGAATACTACGTCCTTCGTGTGAATGCCGCCGGAAACAGCAAGTTGTACGAACGCCTGGGGCAGTTGGAGGGGGTGGTCACCGCCTTGGAGCAGCGTCGGGTCCTGGAGCGTAATATTACAAGCGCGCGGGACTTGGAGCTGGAGAAGGATGAGGAAATGCGTGAACTGATGCAGGAGGAGAACAAAGTCTATGCGGATCTATTGGCCAAACAAGAACACACGCTGCTGCGGGAACTGCTTACACTGACCGATGATGAGGCGTATCCGGCTCTCATATTCGGCCTGAATGCCGGAGCCGGTGGCCAGGAGGCTATGCTGTTTGCCCAAGAGCTGTACGAGATGTACACCGGCTACTTTGATCACATGGGCTGGGAGTACGAGGAGTTCGCTCGCGAGACGACAGACATTGGGGGTCTGCGCCATGCCAGCCTGATGGTCAGCGGAGACAATGTCTTCAGCTGGCTGCGCTACGAGGCGGGAGTCCATAGGGTGCAGCGAGTACCTGCCACTGAGAAGAACGGACGCATGCACACAAGCACCGCCTCGATCACCGTGATACCCCGGCCCGCGGATGTCCAGGTGCACATTGCGGAAAAGGATTTGAAGATCGAAACGAAGCGGGCCAGTGGAGCTGGTGGCCAGCATGTGAATACTACAGACTCGGCGGTACGGATTGTTCACCTGCCCAGCGGCCTGGCCGTCGAGGCTCAGTCAGAGCGCTCGCAACTAAAGAACCGGGAACTGGCTATGAAGCGTCTGCGGGCACGACTCGTGCAGCAGCAGCTGGAGAGTGTGGAGGCCAGCAAGATGGCAACAAAGAAGGCGCAGCAAGGCAGCCTCAACCGCAACGAAAAGATTCGCACCTTTAATTTTGTCCAGGATCGCATCACCGACCACAGGATTCAAGGCGGCACACTGCACAACCTCGAAGGTTTTCTCAAAGGCGGCGAGCAACTGAGTGGGCTAATTGAGAAGCTGCAGCTTGAGCATCGTAAGGACCGATTAAAGGATCTGCTGGAGGCGTGGCAGCAGCCCCAGGAAGCGAGCAATCAAAGCTAGATAGCGTGTTAATGAATTTGTTGCTACATTTGTACTCCTGCGAATAAAAAAATAATAGCATTTTAGAAATAATCAAATAATAGAAAGTAGTGAATGTTTTAGCCTTTATATGATATAATTTTCTTGTATTTTATATCACTGCTATTTACTCAGTATTTATGGAACACCTTTCTTAATGAAATCAAAATGCATCGTAATATAGTCATTATTGTGAGCCTTATATATTTTAGTTGGTTTTTGAACAGAATCTACATTGATCTAAAAGTTACGCAATATATTTTCGATAGATATTCTTTTTTAATTACTTATTCACTTAATTCAGTAGATTGTACAATTGTTATAAACAAGATTACAAAGAAGAAAATCCCGGTTACTTCTTAGCCCACTCTCGCCCAATCAGCCGCACTGCCCATGTGCAAGAGGTGCTCCTTAACCGCTGCTTCTAGAATGTCGCGGATCTCCCGACATCCACCCATCGCCGTCTCAATAACCGTTTCCAGATGATCAATGTGAAATCGCTCGCTCATCTCGAGAAACGCGATTTTCTCGGCATTGGGCAAAGCTGCAACAGTCAGCATTGGGCCGCCGGAAACCTCCTCGATGTGAGAGATGTCGGTTAGCGGGATGTTCGCTTTGCTTAGGGATGCAGTGCAGGCAACAATGAACTCGTTTAGGCAAATTCCGGCATCGATCAGCGCCAGGGTGGCCGCGTTAAGGGCCACCGCGTAGTTGGCTCCGTCCGCCTGGAGTACTTCCACATAGATATCAATCTGGGAGCGGGGATACAGCTCTGATTTGATCGCTGCACTGAGCGACTGCTGGAGGTACATTTTAAATTCGAGGGACTTCCGATCGCCGCGCGGCCTGTTCTTGCGTTCCGCCGTGGAAAACGTAGCCTGGCTGTACTGGCAGTTGATCACCACATCGTTGGACTCCACCTTTTTGCCCTTGGCCTGGTGTGGCCCGTAAACGGCGGCCAGAACCTTAGTATTTCCCTGCTCCATGTACGCACTGCCATCGGGCTTTTCGAATACACCCAACTTGCATTTAATGTGCCGAAGCTCGTGTGGCCGCCGACCATCCAGGCGCAAGCCCTGCTCGCTTAATAATTCAAAGTTGCTACCCATCGCGTTATATATTTGATTTTAAATATAATTAAACGCAGCACGTGCTGTCGTCGTTTTTGTTTACAATTTTAGCCGCTAGTGTTGTTAGAGCAGTTTACGTATTTTGTTTGCCGTTTACAATACTGTCAAAAAATCCAGTTTGGGTGCGTGCGCATCAGCTGTTTATGACAGAATAAAATGTCCTAAAAAAGCCTTTTGCCATAATATTCATTTGCTACTCGGCCACATTATTTGTCTTAAAAAAAATAACAAATATAAAAATAGCTTGTGAGTGCTGCAGAAATCGACTAAAAAATAGGAACTTAGACCAGCAACGTGAAAAAGTAGTGCCAGCTAGCACAACTCGTTTGAGCCATGTCCAAATCCAGCGCAGGTGGGTGAAAAATTTCGGTTAAAAGCAGCTCACAAGGGCAACTGACGCCGCCTTGCGCCAAAGAAAACAAAAATAAATACAATCACATTTTCGTGAAAATAACTGAATATTAAATTAATTTACCGCAATTTGCAGCCCGCTGGGTGAAGTTCTTCAATGCTGCTGGCATCCCATCGCCGGCGGCCGCCGGATATGCTCATGTGTTCGTGGAGAATCGCATCCAGGACGACATGCTACTGGACCTCAACAAGGAGTACTTGCGGGAGATGGGAATCACCCTGATGGGTGACATAATCGCCATTCTCCGCCATTCAAAGAGCGTCTGTGAAAAGAATGCTCGGGACAAGGTTCTGACTCCGGAGCCAGTCCAGCCAGTTGCTTCCAGAGCGATGGCTCCGCCGGTGGCCAAGTCACAGGTCCCTTCAGCAGGCGCCAAAGCAAAGGTGTCGCCACCCGCCAAACCGGCGAGGCGGGTGCTGCCCGAGCACGAGGGAAAGTACAAGGTAACACTTCCATCGGGAACCACGGAGCGCAGCAAACAGATTTTGGCCAAGAGGGAAAAGCGTAAGGCTTAGAGTGGGCTTTCCTAAGAAGCAAATAACCTTATATTGTTTGTTTTCATTTCAGTTTATTCCGATCGCGTGAGTAGCTCGAAAAAGTCCGATATCTTCTCTCGCCTTCACGCAAACTCAGGCGAGGACGAGGCCCAGGAGGGCATCGTCTCCAGCTCAGGCGAGAGCAACGTGCGGGTGCACGTCACCGGGGCGACAAAGCTGGCGGACACATCCAGCAACAGCTCCGTATTCTCGCGCCTCGGCGGAAGGCATTCAACCTCCTCGCCTGGCGAGGCCACTCTGACCAAGGAAATTAAATCCATATTGAAGAACAGCCAGCGATCTGGGCTGACCGGAGGAGTGACAAAGAACTCGGCAATTGTCAAGGCCAAGAGGGTGACACCCGCATCAGTCGTGAAGTCGCAGCAGAAGGTTATGCTGGTCCACAAGGTGCCCCTAAAACGGGGCGACGATGAGGACGAAAGCATGAATGATGATGAAAGCGACGAGGAGGACGACTATTTGTCCAGTGCTGAGAGCGAGGACATCGACATGGCTGTCAGCGAAAAGATTGTGAAGTTTGCCTCCACGGCGGAGGTTCGAGAAATTGCCCCAGAGCCGTCAAACAAATCCAGGCACGGCAAGAATTTTGCCCATAACATTAAATCGAGGCTGGGAATGGGTAAGTTGTGTCTTTGGGCTCGGTTTTGTAACAAACTAATTTGTTTTATCCTCTTTCTCAGTATCTAAACTGCACGCCACTAAGAAGACCTACAATTTAAAAGCATCTCCTACTAAGAAAGCACATGGTCGCCTTAGCCCCGTAAAAGGCAAGGCCATACGTATGAGAAGCGATGAGTTATTGACTCGCCAGGATACGCTGCCCGTACACAAGCGCTTGGGCAGCAATAGCTCAGCTCCCGCCCCTACCAGGCTTCCACCAGCACCGCACCGTCAGCAGCAGCAGCAGCAGCGTCGGGAGCAGCACCAGAATAGAAAATTTGCACCTCCACGGCGCCATAACAGTATGAATGCTGGCTATAACAAGCCGCGCGGGCAATCCAACAGCTCTGTCTTTGACCGCCTGGGTTTTAATAATTCAATGTAAAAAATCTAAGTAATTTGATGTCAACTATAGTTTGTTTTAAGTTCAATGCCCTTTATTAATTTTGTCAGTAAACGATGTTCGAATTAACTTATTGAAATTGTTTAATGGGCGATCGCTGGTTATGAAAATTAATAACATAACTTGAACTCGAGTGGGATTTGGTTACAACGAAATATAATTTTCGTTTAATGAAAAATAATGATATATAAGTATCTCTGGAAGATGTGTATCTTTGTCGATCTGATATTCCCATAGAACACCAAAACAATTTGTAAATATTCAAAAGATGTAAATCATAGCTGCTCAATCTTAGTACCCGAGGTGCCAGAGCTTCCCTTTAACGAAGTACTTGCACCACATAATCCCATTACGATTTTAAAATTAGTTCCCATTGAACCAATTGAAAGACCAAAAGTTGATTTCCGTATGTTTTATATGTATGTAAGTATATATTTAAACGTTAGATGTATGTACAATTATTCTAGGACTACGCTACTTGATCTCGCTTTCATTTGTATCGTACAATCTGTCCAGGTGGCACTTAAAGGTATTATCACTGGTTGCTAGGCAAATCACTCCGTTTGTTTGGGACCCGTGGACCCGTCATCACTGATGCAGCAGTGCCTGAAGGGCCTGACGCCATTCCACAGGCCAAGTGTTGGCATCCGGATTGATGCTGAGCAATTGACGCATCTGGAGCACGGCCCGCTGCTTCTGCAGCATGTAGGCGTAGGCCTGGTGACTAAAGACCGGTGTGTGTGTTGGCGTCGGAGTGGTCATGGTTTTGGCCGGAAGTGGTGAAGTCACCGGATACTGTGGATGCTGCAACTGATGCTGCTGCTGTTGCGGCGGGGTGGTGGGCGGTGTGGGAGGCAGAGAGTGGTACTGCGGCTGTTGCTGCTGGATCTCCGTCACCTGGCGCCGCTTTCGCGGCGTGTTCTCGCTGAGGGCGTAGGGCCGGAACAGTGGCGTAGCCGAAGGAGTGGCGGCTGCCTCCTTCTCCTTGCCGCTGGTGGTCTTCTTGCTGAACTTCTTGTGAGTGTAGGTCGAGGTCTTGAACTTTTTGTGTGTGTAGCACTCGGTGGTCTGCGATTCGTTGTGATATTCCATGTTCGAAGGTGCCATGATTGCTCTTGCTTGGGTAACGATTTTGTATTTTTGAGATGTTTTCACGGCGGCTGTTAGGGCTTGACTGTGCTCCTGGCTGCTGCGCAACCTGGATTTTATACCCCTGGACGATGTCTTACCTGCGGCAGCCCTGAAAGAAATTATCATTAAGGCCGACTCTTCGTCTTGTTTATGGGAAATCTACGTTGACAAAAGGTTGGCATTGTCTGGTCGTGCGGAGAAAAAGGATTTCGGCAACACCCACACTACCTGCACAGGTACCCTGTCGTTACCTGCTGTCCCGAAAGAAAGTCCTTTGTAATTAATTTTTCATTTGCTGCTGCAACGGGCTCGCACCTTCTTTTTCTTTTCTGTCCTCAGTCTGGGTGCAGGTCAGCACGGAGTTCCTGGAATTTTCCTGAGGTACGTTTCTGGGAACAATCTGCTGCCCAAAGATCTGCCAGCGCCTGCGCTTGCCACTCTTTGAAGCCACCTTAGTTCGGATCCTTATCTCGCTTACCGCTAATCTGCCTCATTAAGTTCTGGTCCAGAGCTCTCGACCCTGGATACTGGATTCTGGGGATGCCGCTGCTTAGTCACAATGGCCATTGAATGGAAATTTATTGGGATTTTCCCGAAATATTGCGTGTGTGTATAGGGATTCGTTTGCTTGAGGGATTTGTGCTCGGCGTTTTCTAGGACTCAGTCACAAATAAATGTATAAATCCGTAAAGCGCATCGATCTTAGAAATAGGTATTTTTAAGATTATAAGATGGCCATAGATATAGGTATGTAACTTGATCGTTTGTTATCGGCCTTAAAGAAATGTATTGTAATACATATTTGAATAATTTAATAAGGCGGAAACACAGGCAGTCCCGTAAAATATGGATACATTTTTCGACAAAGGCACTTAAGATTAAAATATAATTATTACACATAGGTATTACCAAAAAAATTATATTAACAAGAATACTGAGTATGAAGATGAGTCAAGTCCCAAGTCCTATAGAAACTGGACTTTTGCAATGTACTATATCTATCAGAAAACAAGAAACGAAGAAACTTCGGCACACCGTAGTTTGTATACCCTTGCAGCTTACAATTGGATCATTATAATTTAATCCAATTCCGTTTCTATGATATAGTAGTCCGATCTTGATAAAATTAAAACAGAAATTCAAGAATGAAACAAAATTGTCATATCTCTTAAAATCTATAAAAATATGCTGGAAAAGTTAAATTTTTTTCCTAACAATTATTCCTTATATAGAGGACTACCTGCAAAGTTTCATTCAGTTAGCTATAAAACTGCGGGACTAGTTTGTGTAGAAACGGACAGACAGACGGGCATGGCTAGATCGACTCGGCTTTTGATGCAGATCAAAAATGTATATATTTTAAAGGGTCGAAAATTATAATATCCTGCAAGGGTATAAAAATGGGAAGGGGTAACTATTTTCTTCTAATACCCAACGCCCCTTATTGTGAAGGTTTTCCAGATTGTATCACTTGTATCCCGTATTACCGACTCCTTCCGTTCCAGAACAGATGGAAATTGGTCAATACATAAAGGAAACAATTAAACAATACAACAATCTTTCACTATAATACTTTAACTCAACAAAAAACCATTTCCCAGCCTGCTTGTTGACTCTGCACTGTGAGAAATTCAATTTTGTAGTGTAGTTTTCGTTTAAAAAAAATATTTAAATCATCATTAGATGGTTACAGCTAAAAAAAAAAATATTTCTATACTTTAATAGTTATTATATATTTTTATAATTTATAATAATTTACAATAATGTGTACAATTTTTTGATCAACTATTAATATTATTATAACATTGCTTCTAAACAAATGACGGAATAAAGCTGCTAAAGTAAGAATAAAGCTGGGACCCAGTATTTACTTAATGAAAAAAAGTAACAACCTTTCATTTCTTCTTTATGTGGTAAATTATCCCATTGATTCCAAAACCCAAAGTTATATTTTTTTATAATGTAATAAAATAGAATAATAAATAAATATATTCATATATTATCAACAAATTAAAATATCTTAAAACTCTGAAAATTAATCTTTAATTTTAAAATTGATAGTAAAAAAACAGTTTAAACAAAGTTGTGTTCTGTATATTTTTTAACGATATATTAGCTTAATTATTTTTCCCTGTGTGCTCTTAAGGACTGGTCTCAAACCCACCCAAATGAAGAATCCGCTTAGGCGAGGAAACACCGAAATGTGAGAAGCGTTTCTTGACTGCATAAATCAATGGACAAAAGGCCATTGAATGAAACGAAAAATCCGACAAAATGCCGGGGACACCAGCAGAAGGAGCATTCAGTAATAGCCGCGGAGTTCTTTGGTAAGGGCGATGCCGGAGCAATGGTTTTTCAGCTGTCAGAGGCTGAAGTCAAAGATGCGTGTTTTTCGGATCAATATCTCGGTATCGAGAGCGGGACCGCCAGGCACGGTTTGTCTGCTATTCAGGTGCCACAAAGGAGGCCGAACAATAGCGCGTCGGCATAGAACTTGGCCAAATTGAGCGCCAGGATTACACAGCGGTCCTAGATCCTAAAGATCCCTGGCCGAGGGTCTGGCGAACAGGTAATTCCGTCGAAAACTGTCGGGCATGTAAACAGACGGAGGAAGGACGACAACAACTGGTTTATGACACCCTCGAGAGTCTCGAGGCGAGCGAGTGGAAAGGAATGGAACCTACTGGAGAGAATGCCAGCCGGCGGATTAGGGACACCCTGTGCAGGTAAGAGCCGGGACTGCGCGGGTGATTAGTTCGGGACATCTTTGCGAATGAATGAACTTCGACCGGGAAATACCTGGATGGAATTCCAGGTACTTGGCGGTGGGAAAATCTTTCGGATTTGGGTCGCTCGTTTTGTGGGAGGCGCTCGCCCTGATTACCTAGAGTTGCATAAAACGGAATGCCGGGAGGAGGGGCAGCACAGTAGCCACAAAGACACCAAAGTACACACACAGCTATCAATCAATCAATTGGCGATCATAATGGAAAACTACAACCACAAGAAATTCACCGCTGCTCTGAAGCGGAAGCGCAGCCAGGATTCCGAATCCGACGACGATGTGGTCTTCGTCATGGAGCAGCCCGGACAGCGGACTCCCGAGCAACCCCCGTCCAAGCGTCGCTTCTTCCGTCCTTGGCTGGACGAGCCGGAAAAGGCAATGCAGCCGGAGCCGCCTCGCAAGACCATGGTAACCCCACCACTGGTGGATCCCACTTACCAGGCCAACATGGTGCGTAACCACAAGCGACGCCAGCGAAGTCCACAGGAGCAACTACGTCGGGATCGGAACACCTTGGCTAGCCTACGTCACCGGCGATCCCAGCAACAGCAGCAGCAGCTCATCGAGCAACAGTACTTGACCAATCGAATTCAACACGAGGCGAACTTGGAGCAGCAAATCCGCCTGAGTCTCTACTATGTGCGGTTCCTCCAGCAGACTATGGCCACCATGGAGCCGCTGGCACCGACGCAACACCAGCAGATGTCCCATGTCCGACCGGCCACCACCCAACGGCCTTGATGAAATATCGACTCGACGCTGTCTCAGCGGTCTAAGTTCTTGTGTTATAATATTTGAAAAAAAATTTTAAATGACCTTGTGATTACTTTTAAAGTATTATTTATTTGTTTAGTTGACTTAACAATAAAACTAAGAAAATGTTATTCAAATTCTATGAAATTTTTTTATTGGGGCAGATAGTTTAGCCTTTGAAGCTGGGACTAGCAAGTAATAAGACTTAAGACGAAGGGCGCTACTACTTCTTAAGTTTCTGGAGATCTGATGAATTTTAGTACTTGACTTGTTCTCAAAACTAACTTAAAGATGGTTAAATGTTCATACTTTTGTAGAGAAATACTTCTTAATTTTCTATTGAAAAAGGGAAATAAAGAAATTCAAAGTTAGATGATCAATTCATCAATTCAATGACAAATTCTCTTAACTATAACCCCACTTTACTTAAGTTATTACATATCGGCTGATTATTGATTTGTGGAGGAGCTTCTAATTTGTCTAGCTGTCAAATAAATAGTTTATCTCAAACAAATGGTATTATTCAGTAAACAACTTTTATAAAGGGTTAAAATGCTATTTATTTTTAAGTAACTCAAGATTAGTAAGCTCTAAACTGGTTTTGGAAAAGTACTTAGTCGTACTTTATTTTTCACACATGGTTATTCATTTACGACTAACGTGCATGATAATAGCCAGACTTAGTGATTCATACTAATTTAAATATATATGTAAATGATTCAAATTCATCGCGAATAAATAAATTCTTATGTGAATTGATTATGTAATATATTACACATTCTCGGGAAAAACGGTAATTAAAATAGTATTTTCCGATCGCCTCTGATGATCTCTATGGCAAGATCCGTGTTTGGATTTATATAATAGGAAATTAAATCTTCCCAGTCGTAGGGGTTATCAAGATAAATACTTATGCCACGGTATAGTAAAAGCATATAGTACGAGTACATATCTTTGTACCTGAAGTGAACAGTCTGAAAATAAATAAATTCCAATAAATTATGTATGAATATACATAAAAATATACATTTCTTGTGGCAATATAAAAAAAGGAAGCAAAGTTTAAGCTGACGCCTGAAGACCAGAATGCAATTTGAATCAAGACACCTGTAAATACTGCTAAAACATTCTTATTTTGCACAATTTTCACAGACTTTCATATAAATTGTCTCAACGTTTGATAATAAACCAAATCGCTGTGAATGCACTTAAGAATTACATTTATAAATCCATATATCCAAATTTTCTAACGTTCCTATAACAGCTATTTGATTTAATCGTCCAATCCAATCTTATTCACTTATAAACCAGAAATTTAGAATATAATATCGAAATACAACCCCCAAAATAACTGCAAAATTTAAATAACTATTCATAACAAAACCGTTTTCATCAAAACTCCCTTTTGCGGAAAATTGTTCCAATCGAAACTTTTAATAAACATATGTCTGAGATGTGTATTTTTGCCATGAGGGAAATTGCTTCATTGAATTGAAGTTAGAAATAAATTTGGGATTTTTTTATTAGTAGACAGAACTAAAAAAAGGGTGCCTTATTTTCAATTAGGTAAATTGTAGGTCGAATGTGTTAGCAACTCGATTCTCAATTTCTAGGGAATTAATACAAAAGAAATGACGTCGTGTGAGGCCCAAACTAAAGGCCATGCGACCATTACAACCCAACACACAACAAACGGGATCAAGTAGGTCAATAAAAAGGGACTCGTCTAGAACTTTTCTGTTCCGGTGGCGGGCAATTCAGGTAAAACAGTGAAAAGGATTCAGAGCCATTTGCTGCGACGACAATTAGCGGTGATCGTGCAGGTCATAAAAAAGATTCCTTAATCCACTCCCGACGATTACCTAACACGGGATGCGCTAATCTCTTTGTTGACAATCCCTCGACTTCGGCTACCTGTAGGTCCTGGACGTGTATATAAACAGGATATCAAGCTCAGGGGTAATCATTCAGCAAGCATTCGCCAAGCGAGCCACATCACAAGAGCCAAGTTGTCCAAGTCACACCATAAAATGGAAAGCACAACGATCTACACCCACAAGAAGTTTGCCGTTAGCAAGCGCAAGCGGGACTCGGAGCAGGAGGACAAGGAGAACCATCTCCAGTATACAACGGAGCAGCCTATCACCAAGCGCCGCCAGGTCCAGGGATTCTTCCGACCATGGCTGGACAACGAGCAGAACCAGTCGCAGGGAGCAACGTCTCCCAAGTCCAATGGAGCCGCGCCTGCCGTCACCCAGTACCATGCCAACATGGTGCGCCACAGCCAGGCGAAGCGCCAACGCAGTCCCAAGGAGCAGCAGCGTCGGGATCGCAACACTCTGGCCTGCCTGCTCAGCCGGCGGGCCAAGCAGGCGCAGGAGGAGCGAATGGGCCAGCAGTACGAGCAGTACCGGAGACACCACGCCGCCATGTTGGAGCAACAAGTGCGCCTCAGCCTCTACTACCGCCAGGTCCTTCAGCAGGCGGTGTTCCAGCGCGCCATCGCCCCAGCCCCCGCCCACTTACTGCCCCCGCAGCAGCAGCAGTTCCTTCAGCAGATGGCCCTCTCACAGCAGATGCTCATCTTTGGTGGCCAGCACTGACCACTGGTCGTATGAGCGACATATTCAGCGACTATGGACAGCCCCATATTGTGATTTAGTTTTTAAGCCATAAATTATTTGTTGTTGACGTTAAAATAAATTCTGAAGAATTAATTTAAATTTTTGAACCCCTTTAATTTTTTTATAATGGGTAAATTTTTGGGTTAAAAATCGTTGACACCTTAAAGGTTTTTTGATCGTAACTTTGCTGAAACTCAACGGATTTCAGTGCGGTTTGGTTTTTTCTTCGTTTCTGCATTTAAAACTCGACTTCCACTTTTTGGCAAATTTTTTACAATTTTATTTCATTTATTTGAATGGGTAAATTGTTGGGTCAAAAATCTCGAAATCCTTCAGTGGTTTTTTGATCGTAACTTTGCTTAAACTCAACCGATTTAAGTCTGGTTTGGTTTTTTCTTCGTAGTTTTTAATGGAGAACTTTTCTGCATTTAAAACTCAATTTCTAATTTTTGGCCAATTTTTGACAATTTTGACGATGTAACCCCTTTCATTTATTTAAAAAAATGGGTAAATTTTTGGCTCAAAAATCTCGAACTCTTCAGTGGTTTTTGATCGTAACTTTGCTTAAAATCAACCGATTTAAGTCTGGTTTGTTTTTTTCGTCTTAGTTTTTAGTGGAGAACTTTTCTGCATTTAAATCTCAATTTCTAATTTTTCACCATATTTTTATATAATTTAAGATGTGGCCACTTAGTATTATTCTACAATTTCGGTTATAGTTTCATCAAGATTGGACTACTATATCATATAGCTGCCAATTGTAGGCTGCAAGGGTATAGAAACTTCGGCTTGCCGAAGTTAGCTTCCTTTCTTGTTTAATTATATTTTTTCTGGTTTTTATTGACTTATAATAATTTCCATACATTCATAATTTCTTTCAAATATGATTTTAATGATTAGGAATTTTCCAAATCCGAATTTTTAAATAATTCTATAAAATTAATAGAATATTTTCCTAAAAACAGGTGAAGTCAAATTTCAATCAGCACAGTATTTTTTAATCAACAAAAATATTTAAAAATGCACTGAAACTGTAGCCATTTTAAATTTCTGCAAAAAATTTAAATTTTATTTTATTTCAATCAATTGTATTTAAGTTACAGTTCAAGGTAATAACAAACATATATTTTCATATGTTCACTTTATAACATGCTACACTCCTGCCCAGAATTATACGACACCCCGAATATTTTAGTTTCGGCCCTCGTAGGTCGATAGGGAAGCATAGTACAACAAAATCAAGTATGCAGAATGAAAGCTTAATCAATTCTGCTTAAAATGAGATATTCTTATCTCTGATTGCATCTTTCGTTTTCAATCCGCAGTAAAAAAAGCACAAAAGCACGATTTTCAGCATGCCTGCAACTGTATCAAAAATATACGACACATGCCAATTTTTTATATTGTAATAGTTATTTATTTGTATAATTATTTTTAAACAATTTTTAATAATTAATCGGGCCACCTTAAGCCTTTGCAACCTCGAAAAGCCTCTTAGGCATTGAATTTATTAAATTCTTAAGTATATTTTGGTCTAAAAGAGACCATTGTGTCAAAATTTCAGATTTAAGGCTTTGGACACTTTCAAATTTCTTGTTATTGGCGTAAACTCGCCTGGCTAAGATACCCCAAATATTTTCGATTGGGTTTAGGTCCGGGGAGCAGGCTGGCCAATCCAAAACACTAATTCTGTGATCACCCATGAAGCGCTGGGTCTCTCTGCTCCGGTGTATTGATGCATTATCTTGCATAAAAACACGATTTGATTCCCCCTTTTTCTCCAAAAATGGCAGAAGACGCTCCTCCAATACTGCTATGTATTCTCTACTGTTCATTCGTGAGCTTGGGAAAGCCAAATCAAGCGTTCCAGAAGAAGTGAACGCTCCCCAAACCATTGCGGATCCGCCTCCGAAATTCCGCTTGGAAAACATAAGTGGATCCTTTC
>VNJV01020608.1:0-21496 GCA_008042635.1 Drosophila nikananu | reverse complement strand
AGGGGTTATCTCTGTCTCTGTCTTGCACACGCAAGTGCATGAGATGGTGGTGGTTTTGCAAAGAGCGAGTTTGTTTACATTTCTCTAATAGGCAAAAGTCGCAATAGGCAAGAGCGGCGATATATTTTGGTACATGGTATATAACAGTAGTTCACGAACGACTGTAGCTTTCTTACTTGTTTTGTTTGAAATATTTCGCCTAGTGCACACGAGAGCCAGCGTCAGAGGCAGCTAGGAAAATGCAGTCAAGCAAATGCACGCGCGGGGAGTCAAGGCGGAGAGGAGGGGTCTTTTGGGTTAGTGGTGCGGGTTCAGGGGTGGATAACAAGAGGGGGGGGCGGAGACCCAAGATGGCTGCGGCAAAAATTAATCAAAACATTGCATAAAGGCAGCAAAAATAATAACAATAACAATGTAGAGCGTCAGGCAGAAAAGCAGAAAGAGACGTTGACAGGAGCACCCACCATTATAATGATGATGATGATGATGACGATGATGACGATGCCACTGACACAAAAGCAGCAAACAACTGTCGACAAGGATCTCATTTGTTATCCTGATTATGTTGGCGCCTTCCAATGAGAGACAGAGACAAAGACACGGCGATAGTTGGGGGCTTTCGGGTGGCATTTAGGGGTGACATTACAGCGAGGCAGCAGCATCAGGGAAATGCTAAAAAAAAACATATAGAAAAGGACATTAAATTTGCATTCAAATCTTACTGGACTTAAGTTTTAATGTATGCCAGAAATACGTCAATTATTTAAAGTAGATTGAAGCTGTACGTTGGTATTTCTTGAGCAAGTAAATAGATACAATCGTTTTTATAAGCAATAAAAATAAATAAATATAAATATGCAATAAAGTTGCCTAATTCTATTGCGCTCTTAAAATGGCTGGAGCCATCCAAATAGTGCTAGTCTCTTTTTATAGGTAATTAATTTCCACAAACTTATATTAATTTCTACAAAATTGTATCTATAAATCATTGTTTAACTCAGATTCTATTGATCAACCTAAACATATTATGATTTGTTTTAAAGCAGTCTTGGGAATTTTATGATTTTTTCTTAACACAACTTTTTGGCTTGATATTGCAAGTCCAGAGGATCGTGTTTTATTTTTTCTTTTTACTTTTCAAGTGGATTGAATTAATGATTGTTAAAAATATAACTTGGAATATATTTATATATGTGTAGAGTAGCTTTCCTTCTTGTTGTAATATTGTAAATGCATTCCCAAGCTGTTGGAAATAGAATATATTTTAAAATAGAATATAGAATAAAATATATTTTAAATAAACTAAATCAAACAATAATAAAATATATATTTTATTAGAAATTATTATAATTTACATATATTATTACATTGAAATACAAACTATATACAAACTATATAATTACTAGGAATTGATGTGCCTCAAATAGTATATTTAACCCATTAAAATGATCATCCCATACGCGTATATATTGCCATCAAAAATAAATTAAAATGAAATCAACAAAACGACAAATAAAACAAAACAAGCGGGCAAAGTTAATTCACGAATCAAAGACCATTCGGAGGGCCTTGAACTTGAACAACAATTGTTGGATTATCAAATCAAAAACAGAACAAAAAAATTTTCAATAAAAAAGAAAAGAGAACGACAAAAAAGCTTAACAAAAAAGGGGTGGCAGAGGGGCAGTAGGTGGTACGAGGTGGCTTTTGGTTGCTGTGGGCAATGTTAGTGCAATTAATTAAAAAGCTAGATTCACACACACAGTCATGCTGGCAACAAAAAAAGGAGGAAAAAAAGACCACATGTGTGTAAAAAAAGAGACGGAAAACTTTGCACAAATTAAAAAAAATGAAAACCAACAAGAAAAAGAATGGACGACTGTGCATTCGATTCTCCACTCATTTCTGCACTCGCCTTTTTTTTTTGCAAACACATTTTGCCCTTTAATAGCCGAATATCATTGATTTCTATACTCTCTTTGGGTTATATTTTATTAATATTTTAATATTGGTTATTTTTTATCAACAGATTTGTTCATAAGTCCACAAACTTTGACATTCTATTTATACATGTGAAGTGAAACACATTTAATTCAAATCTAGGTGACCTTATTTCGCCAGGGAAACCTGGTTGCTTGTATTCTAATTTTAAGCTCATTACATTCTAATGAAATCTAGAAAATAGACTTGACCCACCTTATAGCTAATGTGTGTCTGTTGCTGTTTTAATGCACAAGATATAGACAGGTGGCATTAATGTATAGAGTTTGCCAGGGAAACTAGACGTAAGGCAAGCGTAATTGTATAAAACAGCTTGTAAATAAATAAAATTAAAGGGAAACATTATTTTATAGACTACATATATATTTTAAGAAAACAAATCTGTAATTAAAACAATGTAAATTATAAAATATAAAATTACATACATATATACATACATATATATCTTAAATATAATACGAAATATTTATTTATGTCCACTGAATTAAATCAAGGGTAATTAAGGTGTTTATTTAAAGAAATACTATTTATAAAAAATAATATTTATAATATATTTAAGGTAATTTTTGTAAAGTTTAAATTATAAAGAATTCGTGTTTATTAAATAATAAATACATTTTTAAAAATACAATTTTATATGTTCTTTTAAATATTATAAATTATATATAATTTCACTCTTAATAAAACTAGTAAATGGTATTTAAGGTGTTTATTATTTAAGAATTTAAATACTTTCCATAATATTAAAGTATTTAAAGACATTTTGCAAAGCTGACATTATAAGGAATTTATGTTAATTATAATTATAAATAAATTATGAAATATTAAAGCTAATATATGTTTTTAAAAACGTTATAATTAGTATGCATTGTATAATTAAAAAACAAAAGATATTTTCTTTTAAAAACAAATAAAAAAATGTACTATCTATTAAAAACAAATAATTAAAATTAAACCCCATGACAAGTAATATTCCCAATATTCTTTACCCCACGAGACCAGTTTTTAGTAATTGTTTAAAAAGAAAGGGTAGTCAATGGTATTCCCGCACCCGAAGGCTGGTCTTTACCATTTGTTCTTGCACCGTACTGGTTGTTGTTGTTGCTGTTGGGTTTTCCTTTTTCTGATTGAATTGAAAACATTTTATGCATTTGATTTAATCAAAAGAAAAACAGAATGCAGTGCAGTGGTCCCGGGTTCAGGTTCACCAATGCCATTCCCAGGGCCCAGGGGTGGGTGCTGGGCATTGAAATGAAATGCAAAATGGCATTCATTCATGCAATTTGCATTGTTCGACAGCCTCCCCCCGACGAAGGCAACAGCAGCAGCAACAACAACATCGGAATAAACCTCATCCACTTCCGATCACTTCGACGATGATTTCTCGGCCCACACTGCCGTTCCCTGTTCCATGGCCAAACGTTTAGTCGTCAGCCACCTGTGCCCATCGCAAACAATAAAAAAGCAAATAAAAAGTGCAAGAAAAAAGAAAAACAAGAATGGAAGCTAACTTTGGCACACCGAAGTTTGTGTACCCTTGCAGCTTACAATAGGATCATTATAATTTAATCCCATTTCGTTTCTATGGCAGCTATATATATGATATTGTAGTCCGATCTTGATAAAATTAAAGCCAAGATTTTAGAATAATACAAAATTGTTATATCTCAAATTATAAAAAAATATGTTTAAAACTGGCAAAGTTTTTGTTACCCTAGCCATGTCCGTCTGTCTGTCTGTCCGTCTGACCGTTTCTACGCAAACTAGTCCCTCAGTTTTGAAGGTATCTAGATGACACTTTGCAGATAGTCTTTTATATGCTGTCACTGCTATATGTGGCGGATCGGACGACTATATCATATATGTATATAGCTGCCATTGGAACAGTTTTTCTCGAAACTACGTTTTTCCAACGGGTCAGCAGGATTTCTCGAAAACGACTTCGCTGATTTAAAGGATATGTTAGAAATGACTGGACCATAGGATATTTTGGGAATATTTTGGATGTCAAGTAAGTCAAGTTTTAAATGGAACCAAATCATTATTTTTCAATATTTTCAAAATATTATTTTCTATACGATGACCACATTCACTTAGATCCAGGTTGACCATAATAGTAGCTTTTTGTTACAGTGTAGTATGAATTCATACTATAGTTAATAACTGTTAAAAAATGCAAGTTGCTAAGTCTTAAGCGCCCTCCAGGAAAACTTTTCATAAAACGGTGCAAAAAAAACGGCAGTCACAAGGGTCAAACCACTTTGACAATAAGCAAACTCGACTTTGGGATACCTAAGAAATAAATTATTTATTTATAGTAAGCTTAAAGTGTATTTTTTAGGGATGGAATAGAAAATAAATTCCAATATTCTAATTTTATTCTTAATTAGTATTTTTTGTATAACCCCTCAGAGTATTTAAATTTTAGTTAGAAGTTTGCTATGCCAAGATATCATATAATATTCATACAATATTTTCATTCGAAATTTTAAATAAAAGAGAAGTTGCAAACTGCAAGGGTATAAAAAACTTCGTTTTCCCAAAGTTTGTTTCCTTTTTCTTTTATTTGAAAAGCGAAATATATATACATATGTATATATAAATAATATATATTATATAAAATATTACACATATTAATAAAGTGTTCATAGATAAATAATAATTAAGATCCATCCATCAAACAATTGCATAAATCCGAAATTTTCCTCTATTTATTTTTTATTTATTTATATTTTATATCCGACTTAAAAATTTTTTTAAACATGTAGAAACCTCTTGTTAATATTAAAATTAAATAAGAGATGATCCGTTTTTGCCCCTTTCCGAAAGCACAAAGCACAAATTAACTTTGTCTTTAACTTAGCATTTCCACATATGCACCTCCCCGCATTTTTCGACTCCCCCCTCAATCGTGTGAAGAGTCCCAGGTCCGCTGACCTCAGCCACGTTCCAACCTCCTCACCTTCTCCCCCCTCTATTGGTAGCTGCAACTTTTTGCGCTTGCTTTTTGTTTCAATCTCTCTCCTCTCTGATGATTTACTTTTTTTATTTGCAGCTCTCGGTTTTTTGTGTAATTTATTTGCCGTTTTGCTTGTAATTTGTTACAGTTTTTTAATCTTGCATTGTTCTAAGCAGCCGCATTGTGGAGGGGGGACGGGGCTGGGGGCGGCCAGAGCGGTGACTGATGGAATCTGAATGAAGGACCCATGTCTGACGGAGCCGGGACCTGCATCCGGTTCTAAATCATGTACGGAGAAAAAAAACATACATAATATCAGAACCTGAACCTATCCTAAAATCACTCGAGAACCTGATGCTTATAGACTCCTAAATCGGAAGTTGGGAATTCTAAATGTGGAAATTTAAGGAAATTTGTTTAAAAGAAATTTGTTTATCGTTAAATATAAGTTACAAAATTGATTTAATAAGAAGTTTGTATTTAAAGTGTTAAAAAGAAGAAGCAAATCTATAGAACAAAAAAATTGGTTTCATAATTATTATTATATACATATATCTGTTCCCATTTCTTAGTGTGTACGAAAAGGGCTCTGGCGAAATGGGCGTGACCCACGGGGATGGCGGTATGAGGCGCAGCCGCAATGTAATCAACATCATAATCAGTGGCGACGCGCTGAGTTCCGAGTACCTTCCCCACAACCCCATTCTACACATTAAAAAAAAAAACAAAACAAACAAAACTATTAATAATAAATAAATATAAAAAAAAATATTTATAAAAAGGATTAAAAAAAATAAAATACATTATTTATTATTATGTGTAATTAAGTATAAATAGCTTTCGTAAGACAAAATTTTATCATTGAAATAAAAACAAACAGAAATTTGTACCGAATTTTTTAAATACATAGGTATGTACATATATATATATTTTTTAATAAAATATTTCTAATAAAATTGTGCTCCAAAATATCTTAAAGTTTTTTGTTCAGTGCATCAGGCCCTGCATCTGTGCATCTGCATTGTCCTGGAGCGACAGGAGGCGCCAAGTCAGAAAGTATGAGCAGCTGCAGCTGCTACTCATCATGATGCTACTACTGCCATTCCGAATCCCGTTCCAGTTCCTGATCCTGGACCAGGTCCTTACTGCTTCTTTTCTACCCATACTACGAATTCTCGTTCAGGACATGTTGTCCGAGTTGGGCAAAACTCATTTGTCCTGCTCACATGTGTGTAAATCCCCCTAGAGATGGAAGCTGATGAAAAGTAGATGAGGTGATATTGGGGAAACTGGTATAAAAATTATATTAAAAAAACATAAGGAAACATAAAAATAAATCCTCTAAATTATAAAATATTGAAGAATAATAATTAAATATTTAAAGTTGTAACTTATTAAGTTGAGGTGAGTTTTCAAAAACGGGTCCCAAACTCATTCCTACTGAAGCATACGAACTTAGAAGAGCTTTCCAGTAAAATTATAATATTTGAACAGAAAATTAGTTTTTAAACAGTCCAAAGTATATTTTCATTAAAAACTATCGCATCAGGGGCAACCATCACAATATTTCCACTAAACTATCGCACGTTTAAAAACAAGTTTAAAGCTCATCCCTTAAGAGAGTTCAAGTTAAAATTAAATATTTAAACCAAAAATATTAGTTACGCGGTGAATATTTAGAGTGAAAGAAATATTTAAGCTGTGAATAGTACTTAAGTATAATATATTATATTTGAATTTAAAACTATCGCCTCGGGGATTCCATCTCAATCTTTCCATTAAGCAATCGCACGTTCCTTTTTAATTGTTATAATTTTACATTCTAAGCACACACACACACCAGACCTAAACATGCTCACAGGCTACAACAATGGGTGCAAAAACAACAAGTAATAATAATAATAAAAAAAACATAAAATAAAACAAGAACAACACACACAATAGACGAAGGCGGCGCTATCGCATAATTCAAAATTCATTTGGAAGGCGCACAAAAGGCGCCCATGGAAATAAAATGGGAATGGAAATGGAATTGGAATCCAAGCCAGCGACCACATAATAATACATATTATTAATAAAAAAGGCAAGGAAGAGCGATATATAGAGAGGGGAGGGAGGGCTGGGCAGCAATAAGAACTAGATGTGTGAATGCCGAATACAATAAAATAATAATCAACAATGCCCAGTCACACACCCACACAAATATTATTTTCTTTTTTAATATTTTCCAACTTGCTCCAACGTTTTATCGAAATAATAATGAGGGTGCAAGTACAGTGCGTTTCGTAGCAATTAACGTATACAATATCAAAACAACAGACTAGTTTAGGTATGTAAAATACATTATATTACCTATAATATTAAATATTCTCCTTAGAAACAATATTAAAAATAAAGTTTTAGACAAAGTTTTAAGAATATTAAGCAGTAATAGGAGTATGGTAGGACTCTAATTTCAGCACAAAAATATTATTTAACAGTAAGTAGAAGAAGAAGAAAAATGTTTTGACTTTTTCGTTTTCTCGAGTACTGGCATAAGATAAATGTTGCGAAAAATGTTGCGAGCAAAAAATGTTGCGAACAAACTAAATGAATTTATATATATTTTCCGATGGCTGCTATATGATATAGTGGTCCGATTTGAATAAAATTAATACCGAAATTCTGGAATAATACAATATGTCTATGTCTCAAATCTTTTGAAAATATGTGAAAAATTGGCTTAGTTAGATTTTTTCATCAAAATTTTCTGATCGGTCCTATGACAGCTATATGATATAGTTGTCCGATTTTGATCAAATTGAAATCGAAATTCAAGAATAATACAAAATGGAAATATCTAAAATTTTATTCAAATATTGTAAAAATTGGCTAAGTTATAATTTTTTTCATTACCGATCTATATGATATAGCAATATGATATAGTCGTCCGATCCGGCCCGTTCCGACATATAGAAGACTATCTGCAAAGTTTCATTCAGATAACTTTAAAACTGAGGGACTAGTTTGCGTAGAAACGGACGGACAGACAGACGGACATGGCTAGATCGACTCGGCTGTTGATGCTGATCAAGAATATATATACTTATAGGGTCCGAAATGTCTCCTTCACTGCGTTGCAAACTTCTGACTAAAATTATTATACCCTGCAAGGGTATAAAAATGTAACATGATAAATAAAAGCTGCTTAAATGATTTTTACTTAAAAGTTCCATTTATATTTGGCGCCGCATTCAGGATATATAACTAATAAGAAATATTTATTAATTAAGTTTTTAACATACAATAAAGAGCCATATGAAACGTAGCGCACTTACAATCAAACGATAAGAAATAAATAAATTTAGTAGCAAAACAAATTTTAATCTTAAACAAAGCTGAACACAAATATTGCCTTGTATCTTTCGCGGGATATTTTTCCTTTAGCGATCATGCCAGTAACTAATAATAGGTTGAAGACTTTTGCTCTCGGTTTATAAATGTATGTACATATGTATATTCAGAGTTTATCAAATAAATGTGTCTTACCTTATCAATTCATTTTCGTTTTGCCACACTTTACTCTCCATCAGAGTTTTTGTTTTTTATTTGGCTAATCGCATACATATAATATTAGGCACGTTTTTGCGATATGCCAAACTGTGCAATAATGTCAGTTTACCAATGAGATAAGATAAGAAGTTTAGTTCTAGGAAAGAACTGTGAAGGGTCTATTGATACGTGGCGATTATGTTTAAAAATGTTATAAGCAGAGTATACCTACATATACATATCTTCTGTGCAAGAATTTTAAAATTGGCTTTCATTGGTTAAATACAATCTCTGTTGTTAATATTTTATATGATATTGTACGTGCATCTAATTAAATAAATTATTTAAAATAACTCAATAATATTCACTTTTAGTATTTAACACGTTTATTAGAAAAAGTACCCCAAACTATATTAATTCTGAGCTGAAACTATCCTCTAAATTACAACTTTCTGGCAGGGTTCCATTTTAATGCAAATGCTTATCTATTTGGATCTATAAATCCAAAATTAATCTCGGAAATAATTTGGTTTATAGTTCCTATATATGTAGCTTTAATTTCCGTTCAATGTTAATTATAGTTTCTTGTGCTCGGATCTAATATTTGAATTATTGAGCATTTCCATTTCGAATTTTCTTTCATTTTTGCATTCAACTCACTAGCAGCTTTTTGCCCATGGTGTTATTGTCGTTGTTGTTCTTCTCGTTGCGGTTCTTTTACTGTACATACATATGTATATTTTTCCATTTTATCACTCACCCCACGATTTCCGTATGTGGGCCACAGATAGGTGGGGGTGGGTACGGTGGGCCTAAAATAGCGGGGAAATTCAGATTCTTATTCCAGTGCTTTACACAGAGAAAAACGCTAAATGTACTTATGCATACAATATGTAGGTACATAAACATAATGTCATTTATTTAGGAAAGTGTTAAGTAATGATTTAATAAATGGACTTTCCAATATGTAACTTTACCCATACTTTAAGTTGAAAATACGAATATTTATGTTTAGATTTAAAAAAGGATACGAATAGTAATGCAATTATATTTTATCGCCACCCAAATATAAAGAGGATATGCTACAATCACTTTCACAAAAGATCAACTGATATGCGGTCCGGATCCAGTTTTTCCCTGTGCAACTATCACACACTCTCTCTATTTCTCTCCCTCGCTGTATGTTATCCACCCGCTCTCCGATTCCGTAATCCGCTCTCTCTTCCCTGCTTTTGAATTCTGCCGTTAAGCTCGGCTTCGCTTTTAATTCGGCTTCGGCGTTGCTTCGCCGTTGTTGTTGCGCGCCGCAACTGCAAGTGAAATTTTCGCCCAGTTTCGTTTGTTTTATTTGTCAGTTTCCTTTTCGATTGAGTTCGGTTCGGTTTTGTTTTGCTCCGCTTTCCGAGAGTGCTGCATGAATAAATAAAAGCGAGCGGCGCAGTTGCGGAGCGCTTAGAAAGGAAGATGCGGTTCAGCGGCTACAACCGTTATCATTGCTCCGTTTTCGCCTCCCTCTGCCTCTGCTTCGCAGTTGGGGCTGCGCTGGCGCGGGCGGATGATGCCGACGTCGAGAGCGCCAGCAGGTTTGTGTCTCCACTGAAACCCGACCGAGAATGCTACGGAAAACAAGCAAGGAAAATCCACAGTTAAATAAAGTCAAGAAAAGTCACTTTCGCGAAACTGTGGAAATGCCATTAGCATGCGAAATTGCGCCCAACTAAACTCAATTTGTGTGCGAAGTGAAGCGTAGGCGGAAAGTGCGAAAGAGAGTGAAAATAAGACAGACTTGACAAAAAACCAAAATATACATATATGTACATAAAAAGATCAGTTAACAGTTGTCTGATCTTGTTTTCTAATCAACCTACAAAGTAAAACCATTTCTTAAACTAAGTCCAGCCACATTTACACCGTAAACAATATTTAAAATTAAATACAACTGATCCTTTAACATTTAAAGTCATAAAAGTGAAAACGCAATGTGAAATGATAAAGTGAATTAAGTATTAAGTATTTTTATTTAGTGATCTTCGTTATATTTATTTGTGATTTTTAAAAAGAAATTAAACCCATGCAACGTTCTTCAAGTTACAAATTATTTTAAACAATGCAGCACTTCAATTTTCTTTAAATACGTTTTCAAATTAAAAAGCGTAAATAAAAACACGATTTCAATATAACACAATATTGTCTTGTGATGTAATCCAGTTTTTTAAGTCTTTGTTTAAAAAATTTACTTAAATATATACAATGTTAAATTGCTTAAGAATTCTTAAGATATATTCATATAATTAAATATAAAAGAAACAATGAACAGTATTAGAAAATTTCATTAACTGACAAATACCTTAAAAAATAAATCCGTTAGCTCTATATTTCTTAAAGCTATAATTGGGTAACTAAGAAATGATAAGGAACTGTAAAATTTTTAAAGCTTGTAAGGAATAATTAAGACCTATAAATTTTTTTTAAAGCTTGCAAAAAATAATTACGTAATTAACAGGGTCTTATGTTAACGACTTTAATTTTGAAACTTGCAAAAAATAATGAAGTAATTAAAAAGTCTTTAATTTTAACAGCTTTACACTTGCAATTTTCAGTTTTTATTATTATTATTTTTATTACGTTATTTTCTGCCACTTCCTCCAGAATAATGTACGTACATATGCAAGTAGATAAAGTCTTATCGGTTCTTGTTGCGAATTTTTATAAAAACAATAAAGTAAGCTTATTTTAATACTCGGAAGTTTGTATACCCTTACAGATTACAATTGGATCTTTATGAATTAATCCAATTTGAAATGAAAATGAAAATGCAAAAAAAAAACCGACAGGAATTCTATGAATCACAATGAAAGGAATTATAATATTTTCCTATACATATTAAAGTTTTACATTCACAGTTTTGCATTTTCCTTAATATTTAACGATTTTTTCCATAGCATAAAATAAAAATTAAAAAAATAATACAAAATCGCTACAGATATGTAGATGCAGATGATATGATATGCAGATGAATTTATGTTGAAGACCACCGAAATTAAACTTTTTGTTCAATTGATTTCCCAAACGTTCTAATGCACTATAGTTCAGCCGACCACTTTACTTGGCCAAAACCCATTTTTTCAAAGTTAACCAAATAACGTAATTTTGGCCGCAATCGATAAAGAATAGAGTGACCATCAACGAACCATACTCAAAATCTTCATAGGTGGCGCCACTCTCGCGCTAGAAGCTTCCAAAGTCAGCTGTTTTGTGCGAAAATTTTACCAAGTTTAAAATTAAAAACAAACGATTTGATTAAATTTTTGAAATGGATTTGAATCAGTGGGGTTTGTACTATGTGTTTTGTGTTGTGAAATGTCCATAGTCGTTGTGATGTTTTCGTAGTTTGGTTTTAATGTGTGCCGTCAAAAAAAAATTTTTTTTCTGAAATGTAATTATCCGAAGTGTAGAAGTAGTGGAGTCCCACCTAGTCCCACCTTGATACCTATTGTGTGTTGAAGACCAATTAATTCTCTTTCGATTGCATATAGTCAGTAATGCCACATTTGACCACATTTTGAGATATTTGCAATTAGAAATCACCCTCTTTTATATGAAAATACCTACTAAAAGCTGTAATAATGTCTGTATACTGAAGGTAATTGATAATTGATAATTGATATCAAATAAAATTAATTGAATATAGTCATTTGGGTAAAATAAAATCTCAAAACAAAATTTAAAACCGTGAATAGTCTTTATAATCAATTTTTTATACAATTAAAGGCAAAAATAGCACTACTTTCCAATTCTTCTTATGAAAACTATAGGAATTCTTGATCCAATTTCGATAAAATTTTTAAAATTTAGTTAAAATGACATAATCTCAAAGTAAACAAAGTTTTATAAATTTATCTCAAAAATTTCCCAATTTTGCCTATGAAAGCTATAGGATATAGTTTTCTGATCCCGATCATTTTTATTCAGAATCGTCCTATAATTACTTAAATACGATTGGTAAAGTTGTAAGTTGATACCTCTAATATTAACGGAGTTATTAATTTTGGCCAAAAAAAGTGGCCTTCTGAACCATAGTGCAACGTTTCAAACCTAATCAAATAGTCAAACCTATTCAGTTGAGTGGCACTGTATACCTACTTTATAGGGTCGGAAATGTCTCCTTCGCTAAGTTTCAAACTTCTTACTTCTGATCTTGTTCTGAAGCCGATTAAATACATTCATTGGCACACCATTGATCTCGAAAAATGGAAAATAATGTTAAATTAGCTACAGCAAACATAAATATATAAATATATATATATGTATATATTTAAAAACTAGGCATGCTTAGAACGTATTTTGTATTTTTTTGAGCCTTTCTCTTATTTAATTTCGCTATTTTTGTGTAACATTATTTACCTAAATTGTATTCTTTAGTTTCTAGAACTAAAATACACCTACAAACTCATTAGGCTTAATATTGTCTAACCTTATATAACAAAATAAAATAAAATAAAAAAAATGAGATATTCTTAAATTTTCTTAAATTTCTTTCTTGAATTTTCTTTAATTTTTTAAGCTCATATATTTATTTTTCCCTTAATTAATCAAGATCTTTAAATACTGGTGCTCATTTCGATTATATTTTTGATCCCAATTTCAAGATCAGATCTAACTCAGTTTTGGAAGACAACAATAGCTAACATTAAGCTTTAAAAAACTGATTAAAAATATACAAATAAAATGAAGTACACTTACGAAAAGTACTAAATTTATTAGACTTTATTTGATGTAGCTTTACTTCCAGCACTTAAGCTATAGTAAGAGAACTTAGCGTCAAATAATATATTCAAAAAAATAAATGGGGCATTCCACATAAAATTAGCCACCCAACATTTTTTTCCTTCTTATATTTTTTTTCAGTTTATTACTTGTAACTATTCGATACGTATTTTCTTATTCCAATATGATCCTTGGAAATTTCGAGAAATAATTTTTTGAAGTTTCCCGTTAAAAAAATAGCTTTTTTTAAACGCATATACTAAGAAAACTAAAACTAAAACTAAAAAATTTTTTTTTTAATGAAAAAAGTTAAAAATTAATAAAAAATTTAAAAAAAAATTAATTTGGACCTAATTTTTTTCCGTTTTTTTTAATTTACAAAAGTAGCCTTAGTATTTGTGTAAATCCTGGTTAAATTTATGAGTGGAAAGCCGAATACTTTCGGAGCATTGAATTTTTTAATGATGTAAGTTTTATGATGCCAGGTCAAAAAGACACGAAATCTGTTAAAATTAATGGGAAAAAATGCACAATTCAAAAAAGGTTAATTTTTGGTAATTTGAAAGTCGTTTATCAACGATTCATGAGTGAAAATGAAGGGATCAAAATAAGTTTTTCAAAATTCTGCTCAATCAGACCATGCGAACGGTCCTTAAAAAATTCACTGCCCCGAAAGTATTCGGCTTTCTACTCTGAAATTTAACCAGGATTTATTCAATAAAAAAAAAGTTTTTGTCATTTACATTACTCGTTTAATACTTATGTGAGTTCTAACATGATAACGTTGATCGTGGAATCACTTTTGCTCCCCACTGTATATTTTAATTATGTATATATAATAAAATATACAAAATATATATACAAAATTTACTCTCCTTAATAAAAAGTACTATATTTAACAAGCTTTATTTTGATGTACCTTAACTTCTACAATAAAACAATTTCAAAGAATAGCAAATATTAATAAAAAATTCAGTAATGGTCGAAAAGCGATGAAAAATTGTCTTAATTACAGCCCAGGCCGACCATAGATTAAACTAATTTTCTTCTATAATTTTTGAATAATTAATTTTTAACAAACTCCCCACTTTATCTTTCCAGGAAATGGCTGTGCAGCCTGACGGATATCTGTACCTCTGAGGCGGAACGGGCGCCTGGCGTGCACTATGACCCCGAACGATTTGAGAGCCAGCGGGATTGTCGACTGTCGTGCGGAAAGTATGGAGCTATTTGGCCCATGCCCACGGGCAAGGAGTGCACCATATCGCACTCTCGAGTGCGCTTTGATCCGTGGAAGGTGCGATTCCATGTTGTGGCTCCCGGCGAGGCGGCTACGCAATTTCTAAGGGAAACCAATCGTCTGTTTGTCTCGAATCTGCTAAAGGAGTGCACCCGGAACTGTACGCTGGAGAGCAGCAAGCAGATCCTCGTGCGGGCCACGGTGGCCAACGAAACCCTCATCCTGGACTGGGCCACCGATGAGAGCTATGCGCTGGTGGTCCGCACCACAGAGACGGCCACGTTTGTGGATATTCAGGCGGGAACGGTGTACGGAGCACGACACGCCTTCGAAACGCTGACGAACCTGGTCACCGGCAGCCTGTCCAATGGCCTGCTGATGGTATCAACGGCCAATATCAGCGATCGTCCTGTCTATCCACATCGCGGCGTTCTCTTGGACACGGCCCGGAACTTTGTGCCCCTGAAATTTCTGAGGAGTACGCTGGATGCGATGGCGGCCAGTAAGATGAATGTGCTCCACTGGCATGTCGTAGATACGCATAGCTTTCCGCTGGAAATCACCAGAGTGCCCGAAATGCAGCGCTACGGGGCGTACTCCACGTCGCAAACGTACTCTCGCCAGGATGCCCTCAACCTGGTGAAGTACGCCCGCCTCCGGGGCATTCGCATTCTGATCGAGATCGATGGGCCATCGCATGCCGGCAACGGATGGCAATGGGGCCCTGCTGCTGGTCTGGGGAATATGTCCGTGTGCCTGAATCAGTCACCCTGGCGGCAATTCTGTGTCCAGCCGCCATGCGGACAACTGAATCCCCTCAACGATCACATGTACGCCGTGATGAAGGAGATCTTCGAAGATGTTGCGGAGCTGGGGGCACCGGAGGAAACCCTGCACATGGGCGGTGATGAGGTGTTCCTGCCCTGCTGGAATAACACCGCTGAGATTCGGGACGGTATGCGGGAGCGGGGCTACGATCTCAGCGAACAGAGCTTTCTGCGCCTGTGGTCACAGTTCCATCAGAAGAATCTCAATGCCTGGGACGAGATCAACGAGCGCATGTTTCCGGACATTAAGGAGCCCAAGCCGGTGATCATCTGGTCCAGCCACCTCACCAATCCCAAGTACATCGAGGCCTATTTGCCCAAGGAGCGGTTTATCATTCAAACCTGGGTGGACTCGTCGGATGCCCTCAACCGGGAGCTATTGCAGCGTGGCTATCGCCTGATTGTGTCCACGAAGAATGCCTGGTATCTGGATCACGGCTTCTGGGGCAGCACCTCCTATTACAACTGGCGCACGGTGTACTCCAGTGGTGTGCCCGTTGCCCGGACTAAGGACCAGGTGCTTGGCGGCGAGGTGTGCATGTGGAGCGAGTATGTGGACCAAAACTCACTGGGTAAGTATGCCTGATGTCTATAGCTCGAAATCCATATCTAATGACTCCAATTGCTTACAGAATCTCGCATTTGGCCAAGGGCCGGAGCAGCCGCCGAGCGTTTGTGGTCCGATCCGAAATCGTCGGCACTTTTGGCCCAAAGGAGATTCTATCGTTACCGCGAGCGACTTTTGGCCCGCGGCATCCATGCGGACGCGGTGACTCCGCATTGGTGCGTCCTCCATGAAGGCATGTGCCTTTAAGTGGCCGCTCCACTGCCCCCCAACAGGCAACGGGAATTCACGTTCCCAGTTCAGAGTCCAGCTGCAGATCAAGCTTTAGCTCCAGCAACCAGCACTGTGTACATATATACCCCCTCAGCCTATATGTTATATATATTATTCATCAGTTATCTGCCTTGTAATGATTGTGTTCTCTCTTGCAAAATCAGTAAAGTTATTTAACAATGTTGAAGATATATATTTTGTACATGCATCATAGAGGTTACATGGATAAATTCAACCATACTAGTGGAATTCGATTTGATCGTAACTGGTTGCCGCACCTGGATGCCCCCTACTGGATGTAGCCCTGATCGATGGCATGCTTGAAGATATCGGCCAGTCGCTGCTGCTTGGCGGTCTCCTTGAAGGGGGTGATGTTCCACACGTCCGTGAGAATGGCGTTCTCCTTAATGCCATCCAAATCGGCAACCTCCTCGTCCTCCATCATGGTCATGGGCAGGGATTCAATGCCCATGCCGCAGCCAAAGCGGCCGAAGTTCTTAAGCTCCTCCTGGAGGGTGTCCCACGAAATTATGGACTCGGCATCGCCACCCAGATCCTTGATCAGCTCCTGGGCACTCTCCAAGTAGGCACGCAACAGCGTGTCGTAGTGCTGCTCGCGCAGCTCCTGGCTGGTGCACGAGTAGACGAAGAAGCTCACGTCAAGGGCCAGCGACGAGCATCTTGCCAGTTGGAAATCAATTATAATGTTCTCCTCTGACTTGCCCTGCTTGTTGTATTTGGTCAGGAAGTTGGGGGTCCAGCAATCGCCGTGCCCGAAGACACTCAACTTGGAGCGCGTGGACACCAGGTTGATCAGGTCATCGAAGAGTGGCGGCTGCAGGAAGTTGCCGCCAATGGTCTCGTACTTGCTGTTCGGATAGATCTGCTTTATGGCATCCCTGGCCACATTCTCGGCCAGCAGCAGGAATCCCGTGTACCACTCCCGGGTGTTTTCGGCGTAATATGTCTCCTCCAGAGCAGCGGCCGCCTTTTCGAAGTTCTCATGATCCAGGGCATTGAAGGCAAGGGCCACACCATGGAAACGACCCAGGGTTTTTATCGTCAGCAGGGCGTCCTCCAAAGATATGTAGTCCTGGCTGTAAAACAATAGGATTTAAGGATTATAATAAGTAGGGGAAAGGAAAAAATATATTGAATATAATTTACCAACTACAGGCTTGTTGAAATTTTATTTCCTGCGCTTACAGCCGAGCCCGACAAGTTAAGAATAAGCACAGGTGTAATTAGTATTTAAGAAAAAGCTAGTTAACTGCCAAAAATAATTATTAATAGTGAGCTATACAACACTTAAGTTCAAGTTCTTTTTATGGAGTTGTTAATATGTATTAAGAAAGATAGTTATATGTTTTATTTGTCTTTTTACTTTATTATTGCTTAATTATTTAAAATTATTTTAAAACAAGAAAGGAAGCTAACTTCGGCATGCCAAAGTTTAAATACCCTTACAGTAAGTAAGAAGAAGAAGAAAAATCTTCTGACTGGCATAAGATAAATGCTGCGAAAGAAAAATGTTGCGAACGAGAAATGTTGCGAGCGAAAAAGTTTGCGAACGAACTAAATTAATTAATATATATTCCTATGGCTGCTATATGATATAGTGGTCCGATTTGAAAACAATTAAAACCGAAATTCTGGAATAATACAAAATGTCTATGTCTCAATTTTTTGAAAATATGTGGAAAATTGGCATAGTTAGATTTTTCCTCAAAATTTTCTGATCGGTCCTTTGATAGCTATATGATATAATTCTCCGATTTTTATCAAATTAAACCCGAAATTCAAGAAAAATACAAAATGGCCATATCTCAAATTGTATTCAATTATTGTAAAAATTGGCTAAGTTATAATTTTTTTCATTAAAATGTACCGATCGTTCCTATGGCAGCTATATGATATAGTCGTCCGATCCGGCCCGTTCCGACATATATATCAGTGAGCGCATATAAAAGACTATCTGCAAAGTTTCATCCAGATAGCTTTAAAACTGAGGGACTAGTTTTCGTAGAAACGGACATGGCTAGATCGATATCAATAATATATATACTTTATAGGGTCGGAAATGTCTTCTTCACTGCGTTGTAAACTTCTGACTAAAATTATAATACCCTGCAAGGGTATAAAAATGCATTTCATTTCTTGTTGGTAAGGTTATAGTTTGTGTTATATGTGTTATTATATATACTTATACATATATGCTTTATATTATTTGTTTAACATTTATAAGAAATTTGTATATACCATTTAAATGGGGAGCTGTTTTCAAGCGTCGTATCAACCAGGAAATCTACCTATCTCCAATTGATCATAATCTCTGACTGATAATGTGTATTATTGTGTGTATAATTGATTGCAAACTATTTGTTGTTGATAAGAATTAAATACAGTAAATAAATTAAATACGTATACTCTCTTCTAGTTTTCTAGTTTATAATATGATAAAATAATAAAATAATACCTAGGAAATGTTCTCATGTTAAAGCTTCCTTAAAATAAGTACGATCAAGAGCAACCTTAACTAAAATTTTAACATTTAAAACGTTAATTTAAGATAAAAAGTGCTACATATTGCAATTATCATAATTAATAGACTAATATTAGATCAAGTCAACCAACTAAATAAATGTTTCTTTTGTTATGAATAGATAGAAAAAAGGCTGGAAAACATATTTGTACAGCTTGCCCGATAGAGCCACGTTAGTTTTAGGACACATCTTCGGCTACATCTATCCACAACATAACCTATAAGGCTTTCACCTATAAAAACTCACCGTACAGGAGCCTTGTAGCCCCTTGGACCCACATCCTCCAGGGCAATAAAATCATTGACTCCGTCGCACAGCGAAGCCACACATCTGGGATACTCCACAAAGGGATGCTTGGCCTGGGGCTTGCGCGATTTCTGGAAGGCCTCGATGGCCGGGATGACCTTCGTGTAGAAGTGTATCTCGTTGCGGAAGAATATCACCGACCGGAACAGTCGGCGACGATGAAGATTGTCCGGCATGGCCTTTACGATCACACTGACCTCCAGAGGCATCTCCTCCCCGTCCTCCTCCTTGACGCCAAAAATGGTTATGCGGAAGACACGGCTCAAGTAGGCATCGCCCTTCTTGCCACTCGGCCCGAATTTGTACGAGGTGTGACGTGTACCGCCCACATTCTGGATGATCTCGTCCAACGTAGACTCGGAGAATTTGGTGGAAATGTCCGCAAAGCTGGGGAAAGTAGCGCTCATCTTGGCGGTCGCTGTGTGTCTGTCGCTGCCGTGGGAACTCGATCGGCTATTTGTAACAAATTAAACTATTTATTCCAGCAGAGAGAGAGAGAGAGAGAAATAGATAACACGGCGTAATCAGGGACAACAGAAACCGAGCAGCGAAAAATATAACAAAATACGGTAAATGCTCGCTAGAGTCAACGCTGCTATTTGACCTTTGTTTTATTTTTTTAAGTGAGGTATTTTTAACTGATATATTTTCACTTGTTGCTGAGCAAGGTTTAATTTAAAATAAACAAAAGTCTAAGGTAATGAAATAATAAAAATTAATCCAACTGAGAGTGCCCACTGTGGATATAGAAAAAGGAAAAAAACCAAAAAGTAGCATCGTTTGTTTACCGCTTTTTGTTTGGTACACGTAAGTTTTTCTCTGCCACTGCCACGGCCCCTGCCTCTGCCGGCGTCGCTGCCCGCACTTACCGGCTGCTTTTTCTGTAGGTGTGTTGTAGGTGTGTTAGATGTTTTGATTTACGGAATTTCGGCGACTTTTTCTGGTTCTTCTGCTGCGCTCTTTTTATCGCTTTGCCCTTTTAACCGCCAGCTCGTCGCAAATGCTTGTTTGCTTGCTGCTTATGTTCCCCTCTTAAATTATGATTGAAATTACACTCAATTGATGCGAATTAGGGTTGTTGATAATATGACATAAAAGTATATCGATACTTTTTCTAAAAATGATATGTTTATATCGTAATTTTCCGTTAGCCCAAATATCAAAATTGAGAAATTTTTTTATATTTAAAGCTAGGTACTGACACAAGTTAATAGCAAAACACCATATAAAAAAATTAAGCGAAAAGTAAAAAAACGTTCTGACTTTTTGCTCCCACGGGTACTAACATAAGATAAATGTTGCGAACGAAAAAGGTAAAAGCGCTGCCAGATCAAGAAACTGAACAGTTGTGACTTCGAACCGAAATACATGAATTTATCTTTCAAAAGCTAAATTCGAATTTCATATGGTAAATGCTTGCATTTATTTATATAATTTAATGCATAATTCTGAACAGATTCTAAAATACGTAAATGAAATACACATAAAAATGGTCTTATTGATCTCCACTCGAAAGATCCGTATATCATCATCATCACTGATGACTTATCAGTCGTCCAGGTCAAAGTCCAATGGGTTGTCGTTCAACGCCTTCAGATAAGTGCTCCACTCTAGTTGGCCCTTTATCTGACCCACGGCTTCGTCATGCGATAGGTTGTACTTGTTCAATATGTCCATGACGTCCATGTGACCAACATTCATATAGCTATCTGTCCGCGCTTCGTTCTCCCGCTCCTGGAAGAGCTTATCAAAGTCACCTCTGTAGCCCTCGAAAGTCGCCAGGACATCAGCTTCGCTCATGTTTTCTAAGAGCAGTATTTGAACTTCTGGCGGCTTGGGAATGGTCAGCATCCGGTCAAGCTGCAGCAGTGCATCTAAGCGGGCCTCGGCCACCTGCTCCTCATCCAGGGGCTCGGCTGATGTTGGCGTCAGAGACTTCTCCTTCACTGCTTTGGCTGCCGATGAAGTTATAGGCTTTCCCCTTCAGTTTCTTGACTGGAGATGGCTTCTCCACTGATTTTCCACTCCCCATTTTCCCAGGCTTTCTTTTCTTCTGCTCGGTGTTGCTCAAAACCATATTGTTAAAACGACTCGGACGTGTTGGAGATCGGCCGGAGCGATGCGACCTTGAGCTCGCCGGAGCTGGCTAAAGAATTTTGTCCTAATGCGCCTAAAGAGCTCCTTTTTCCCTGCCGAGAACTGCTCCCATTGTTTGAGCTATTTTATTTTTGTATGTCCCGACCCTGTGAAATGGATCTACGTCCACGTTTGACCTTGGTCGGCGTCTGGCTTTGTGAGGTCGCCGGGAATTCACCATCGTCTTCATCACTAGCATCTATATGTTTTGGTTTCGATTTTGTCAGCTCTTCTTGAATACCAGCTTTTGGCCTAGCACCAGTGCCTGCGCGTGGGCTTCCGCTGCTGGAGCTCCTGCTTTTGGCGATGCTGCTGGCAGCACTTTAATGCTGCAGGCGATGCGGTGTC
>VNJV01020607.1:0-11005 GCA_008042635.1 Drosophila nikananu | reverse complement strand
GAATTTAATGAATTTATATATATATTCCTATGGCTGCTATATGATAAAGTGGTCCGATTTGAATAAAATTAAAACCGAAATTCTGGAATAAAACAAAATGTCTGTGTCTCAAATTTTATGAAAATATGTGAAAAATTGGCTTAGTTAGATTTTTTCATCAAAATTTTCTGATCGGTCCTATGACAGCTATATGATATAGTTGTCCGATTTTGATCAAATTAAAACCGAAATTCAAGAATAATACAAAATGGCCATATCTCAAATTTTATTCAAATATTGTAAAAATTGCCTAAGTTATAATTTTTTTCATTAAAATTTACCGATCTTTCCTATATAGCTATATGATATAGTCGGCCGATCCGGCTCGTTCCGACATATATAGCAGTGAGAGCATATAGGAGCATATCTGCAAAGTTTCATCCAGATAGCTTTAAAACTGAGGGACTAGTTTGCGTAGAAACGGACAGACGGACCGACGGACAGACGGACAGACGGACAGACGGACATGGCTAGATCGACTCGGCTGTTGATGCTGATCAAGAATATATATACTTTATAGGGTCGGAGATGTCTCCTTCACTGCGTTGCAAACTTCTGACTAAAATTATAATACCCTGCAAGGGTATAAAAATGGGCATCTTTCAAATTTCGAAAATTAAATTTTTTCGAACCTGTCTTTTTGAGCTTAAAAAATCGTATGAACGCATGAAGAGGTGATAATCCGAATTCAAACGAGTCCTTTTGAACTTTTCTTTGTAAGCATTCCTCAATATTGTTTATCGGAGTCGGTTTCGCGTTGCATATGTATATACTTAGCACTTTGAAGACGTGGTCCCAGTTAGGGTCTTACAAACTTTTCCGTCGACCATAGTGAGTTGTAAAACATGATTAGTACATAATATTCTATTATCAACAGTTATTTCTGTTGGAAGAAGCATCTCTATTTTCTTCTTAAAATAATTTTCAGAGGCTCAGTGCAGTTGATTCTTTTTAAATTGAAATCGAATAGGACGGCAATATCGAGTTGATGATGGTCGCGGATTTTTCCAGATTATTTTTGGTTTATCAGAACTGTCTTCAGTTAATAGAACAAGTGGAACATATGATGTGACAAACAAATGACTGTCATCCAAATTATTGTTCTCTACTTTCTTCTTTTCATTTAAACTTATTTCATAAGAAGGAAAAATTTCAGTAGAGCTTTTACTGTTCAGAAATGCTCGGATAAGTAAATATTGATGCTTCGGTTAAACTGGTTTCCATGAGAAGTGAAATAATTTAATTTGTAGTTGCGGATGAAGTGGGCTAACAATTTCCATGATCAGTAACAGAACGTAAAAAATCAGCAGCGGACTCATCAATCTCGCCTACATCAGATATCCGTCTTCTCTTTGTTCATTGTGAACATTCAGAAAATCTTATTCTGCGACGACCTCGATCATCATTTCTTTCAGAGAGAACAATACTAAAGAATGAAAATAATTCGTTTGTAGCTAGCCAGTTTGAGTGCTTTGCCAAAACGGCTGATCGCTTTCGATGACATTGTTGCCAAATCTTTGAAATTTTACTGTAGCACAAATTAACACGTTCCTCCAAACGCACCAAGTCTTCATTTCCAACAACAGCGCCAGATTTCTCAATTTCCAATTTAACAATATTGAATGTTTTTTTTTAATTTTTTTCATTTGTACCAGTCTTGGAACACCAAATGTGTAATATGAACTTTCGACTCAAAACACAGTCAGATGAAGCTCCTAGCAGAAAAACAAAAAGTATTAAGCGTTTAAGCTGTAACCGTTTCAAAATAACGCATGCAAGTTATCCAACCCATGATTCAGGGGCTCTTGCCCAATTCATAAACAATTTTTCGAAAACCAATCTGAACAATTGACTTTCCTTGTTCTCAAAGTTTGTTTATTCAAACAATTCCAAACCATCCCACCAAGTCTTAAGAATCAAACCGTTGCCGGTCCACAGCTTGGCCACTTGGATAAACAGACCATCTTAACGTAAACACAGCCTCATCTAGGTGACAAAAAACTTATTGCGCTTCATTCTGCAATCTGCATCGGTCAGCATAATTGAACTTCACAATCCAGAGAAATAATTTCAGCATAAAGCTTTTATTCCAAACACAGATCAAAGTTCTAAAGTTTTAAGAAAAGCTCCTGGCCGAGGTTTCGAGGATAAGAACTAATCTTAAGAAGTCAGTCGATTTTGGAGATAGAAATTGGTCGGTCATCCGATCCAAGATAAAAACTTATTAATTCTAAATAAACTCTCTTATAATTAAATAATGAAATAAAAAATAAATTTTTTTATAAAAACTCCGCATAACTAATTTAATTTGCATAAGACAACTAAACGCAAAACAAAACAAAACACAAAGCAAAACTAAGCGCAAAACAAAACTAGACACAAAGCGAAACTGCACTCATGCGGCGGCACACAGGAAATCAAATCACACAGAGCACACTGAAAATCAAATCACAGTTAAACAAATCACAGGAATATTATGACAAAAACAAGAAAGGAAGCTAACTTCGGCATGCCGAAGTTTAAATATTCTTGCATTAAGTAAGAAGAAGAAGAAAAATCTTCTGACTTTTTCGTTTTCTTGGGTACTGACATAAAGTAAATGTTGCGAACGAGAAATGTTGCGAGCGAAAAATGTTTCGAACGATCTAAACGAACGATATTCCTGTGGCTGCTATATGATATAGTGGTCCGATTTGAATAAAACTAAAACCGAAATTCTGGAATAATACATAGTCTCAAATTTTATGAAAATATGTGGAAAATTGGCTTAGTTAGATTCTTCCTCAAAATTTTCTGATCGGTCCTATGACAGCTATATGATATAGATGTCCGATTTTAAACAATTTAAACAGAAATTCAAGAATAATACAAAATGGCCATATCACAAATTTAATTCAAATATTGTAAAAATTGGCTTAGTTATAATTTTTTTTATTAAAATTGACCGATCTTTCCTATATAGCTATATGATATAGTCGTCCGATCCGGCTCGTTCCGACATATGTATATAGCAGTGAGAGTTTGGGCAGAAACGCACAGACGGTCAGACGGACAGACGGACATGGCTAGATCGACTCGGCTGTTGATGCTGATCAAGAATATGTATACTTTATAGGGTCGGAGATGTCTTCTTCACTGCGTCCCAAACTTCTGACTAAAATTATAATACCTTGCAAGGGTATAAAAACAAACACGAAAACAGCGCCGCAGCATTCTTTTGTGTAAGATAACTCAGCCATCTGCAAAGTTCTGCAGCTGAAATTTTTTAAAACATTATTTAGAAACATTGACCAATATTTTAAAATTAATTTCATCGTGCTATCAGGTGCCCATCACTTTTAAAACTCTAAGTGAAATATGAGTTCACTTAACATTTAATGCTTAAAGAGACACAGGTTTCACTAAAAACAACACGTCAGAAACTCTAAAACTGCAAAAAGTTACAGTAAATACCTTTATTTGTAATATTAAATGATTCCATTTTAAAAACACTTTCTTTTTAAAGCGTAATTATATTTTAATTGCGACCGTCACTTGCAAGTTGCACACGCTGCCAAGCCAAATCAATTTTCTGCTCTATGTTTCGCACTCATTCTTAAAGAGAATAGTTAGAATAAAGCAAAACCAATAATACATTTTAGTAGCTTGATCAATTCCGAGTTAGGGTTGACACAATTCTAGCCAATGCAGAATTAGATTTTTTTGGCATAAAGTCGATTTTTCGACGTTAATATTTCGTTGTTTTCTTATTTTAATCTTAAATTAAATACATCATACATTAAAAAAAAATTAATTAAAAGCTTTTAAAACGCCACCAAAGCTTTTTGAGAGCTTTTAAAAGTGAGCTAGCGATCAACTGCTTTCCGAATAGGAGTTTGCGCCAAAATAATTAGTTGCTGTATATTGTGCCCCACGTGTTAAATTTGTACCAGATTAAAAATGAAATTGGCATCTGAGCTTGCAAATGAAAATAATTTTGATACAAATCTTCTTGCCCATGCTGCAGCAGTCTCTGCAAAGAAACAAAGCAAGAATGACACGGCTTTTATTCTCAAAAAAACCATAACAACACCCGAATACTTAACTGATTCGTGAAAGCAGTTTGATGTACAAAAACCTATTCCACTTACACCCGATTAAGCTTTGGCTCACCTCCTGGAAAATTCCCTTACAAAACAGCAATACATGAACACTAGACTTATAAATAAAAGTCGCCACAGCAACACTTATCCAACCTATAGTCAAGTAATGGAATCTAAATTACAATGCCGTCCTTTTAATATAAAGGTAACGGAAACTTCTGCCCAAGTATCACTACAAAACCTTTTGGATCATACTGCGTTCAGAATTATAAAAATGCAAGCCGATGTTTTAAAGCAGTTTCCAAACAGCTCTGAAATAAAACTAATATGCAGCTATGGATTTGATGGTTCTACGGGTCATTCTGTATACAAGCAGAAGTTCACTACCGAAACACCTGGCGAACATCTTTCAGATCACTCTATTTTTATACCCTTGCAGGGTATTATAATTTTAGTCAGAAGTTTGCAACGCAGTGAAGGAGACATCTCCGACCCTATAAAGTATATATATTCTTGATCAGCATCAACAGCCGAGACGATCTAGCCATGTCCGTCTGTCTGTCCGTCCGTTTCTACGCAAACTAGTCCCTCAGTTTTGAAGCTATCTGGATGAAACTTTGCAGACAGTCTTCTATATGCTCTCACTGCTATATTTGTCGGAATGAGCCGGATCGGACGACTATATCATATAGCTATATAGGAAAGATTGGTAAATTTTAATGAAAAAAATTATAACTTAGCCAATTTTTACAATATTTGAATAAAATTTGAGATATGGCCATTTTTTATTATTCTTGAATTTCGGTTTTAATTTGATCAAAATCGGACAACTATATCATATAGCTGTCATAGGACCGATCAGAAAATTTTGAGGAAGAATCTAACTAAGTCAATTTTCCACATATTTTCATAAAATTTGAGACTATGTATTATTCCAGAATTTCGGTTTTAGTTTTATTCAAATCGGACCACTATATCATATAGCAGCCACAGGAATATATGTATATATAAATACATTTAGATCGTTCGAAACATTTTTCGCTCGCAACATTTCTCGTTCGCAACATTTTTCTTTCGCAACATTTACCTTATGTCAGTACCCGAGAAAACGAAGTCTGAAGATTTTTTCTTCTTCTTCTTACTTACTGCAAGGTATTTAAACTTCGGCATGCCGAAGTTAGCTTCCTTTCTTGTTGTTACCTCTGTTATACCAATAAAAATTATAGACTCTTTTGATCATAACATATCGAATAATAGAACACCGCAATCTATACGATTTTGCAGGCCTCTGAAAATTGAACTAGTAAAAGAAACTACGGCCCACATAATGATGGAAAATGACCTTTTAGATTCTGAAATAAATAATCTCAAGCCTTCTGTTTATAAAATGAATAAAAATCGTAAGATAACAGTAACGTATGAAATGCATATGACTCTTATGGATGGCAAAGTGCTAAACGTTTTAACTGCAACTAAGTCTACACAATGTTGTCCTATCTGTGGTGTCACTCCATCAAAAATATTAGAAACTACAGATTTTAGTTCTGAACTTTTTGTCCCAAAACCTGGAGCTTTGCAGTTTGGAATAAGTCCATTGCATGCCTGGATTAGATTTTTAGAATTTGTCTTGAACATTTCATATAAAATGGAATTAAAAAAGTGGCATATCAAAGGCGATGATAAGATTGAAATGAGCAAACGGAAAAAATATGTCCAAGAAAAGTTTTGGAACAAAGCAGAATGGAAGCGGCAATAGCAATGACGGTAACACGGCTAGGAGAGCTTTTGCCAATACTAAACAATTTGCATCTATTACAAACTTCAGAGAAAATCTTTTAAATAAATTTCACAAATAAATTTCAATTCGGAAAAATTTCGCTCATTTTGTGAAATAACTTTTTCATTATATATGCGTAGCTACCCATGGTATCCGATGTCACCAACAATTCATAAAATATTGGTTCACGGTTACCAAATCAATAATTCAAGCTTTGTGCCACTAGGATGCTTAGGCGAAAATGCTTCTGAAGCACGCAACAAAGTGTACAAGAAAGATAGATTGTCGCATTCAAGGAAAAATAGTCGGCTAAATACAATGACTGATTTATTTCACAGAGCTTTAGATTCCTAGGATCCATTATTTTCGAGTGTTTCTCTAAAGGAAAGAGAAAGAAAAAATAAAAAAAAGCCCTTCTCTAAAAGAAGGTATTAAGTCTTCTGGACTTTCCGTCTACAGATGAAAATGAAAAGGAAAATGAAAACGATCTGCAGGACGAGTCTGAGGAAGATCAGGATTTTTATAATATTGAGTTGGATGAAGAAAATTGCATTTAAAAAATAAGTAAGTAATTAAATAGACCATAAAATAATATATATTTATTATAAATCTAATATCAATCAGTTTGCAGGGGCGGCAAGCGTGAGCGTGGTCGCACTTGCCCAAATTCTTTTCCACAAATTATCAATGCTATAACAATAAAATGTGTGAAGTTTGAACCACGTAATTTAATTTTTAGACTTTATGCCAAAAAAATCAAATTCTGGACCATAGTGCAATGTTTTGACTTTCATTTTTTCAGCGGCCAAAATCGCAAAGGTCGGCTGGTAATGTTATGTCGTCTGTATTTTGGGATGCGCACGGAATTTTGTTCATCGACTATCTTGAGAAAGGAAAGGGAAAGCGGATAGTACATGACATTATTAGTGCGTTTGAATGAAGAAGTTGACAAAAAAGGGGCCACACATGAAGAAGAAAAAAAAGGCTCTTCCACCAAGAGAATGCACCGTGTCACAAGTCGATCATAAAGATGTAAAAATTTCACGAATTTGGCTTCGAATTGCTTCCGCAGCCACCATCTCTAAATGTGGCCCCTCAGCAATTACTACCTGTTGGCAGGCCTGAAAAGACAGGAAAGAAATTTGGCTCGAATGAAGAGGTGATCGCGATCAAAGGAATGTATGTTGATGAATAAAAACGAATTTTGCAAAAAAAAATGTGTTTTTCTTAGTTATCCTTCGGACTTATTGAGTGATGTCCTCGCCGCTGGGACTATTTACATAGGCCTCTGCGTAGGCCATTTACTTCAAGATGCGATTCTCATGTAACCTATTTAAACCGAAGTTATGTCTAAATAATATCAGTTTCTTACAACGAATGAAGGTGTTTTTATTTGGATCCTTTTATTTTTGGTCTATCTAGCCTTCGAATAACTCTGCCGTTTTCCCTCTATGGTAAGGGACTCACAGAAAGGCATTACCCTTAAAGCAAAAATTAAGAAATAATTGACTCTTGCTTCCCCCTCTATGGTAAGGAACATAGTGTAAATTCAACAGCAAAATTATACAAAAGAGTCATTATCAGACCTCGGAATTTGCATATTTTTAAGGGATTAAGATATTTCAATTCCAATAACACAAAAATTTGTTTCGATGAATAGAGACATAAATGCATATATAAATATATTAAATTTTTGGTTTAGCTCCTTTCTTAAGTCCCCTGATATGTTTTTGACAATATTTTCGGCTTCCTCAAATAAATTCATAGACATTGCCAGGGATTGTCCCCTCGCTTTCAAGAAAGTGATAATTTCGGTAAATCTTTGAAATTTAGATTTTATAAATGTAAAATCCCGATGTAGCCGAGGACTTTGTATAAGATCTTTCGCCTGCCTTATGGATTCTGTTTCAAGCACCTACAATGCAAAATTTATAATATTTTTTATTATTAAACTGAAGTAACTTATCGACATAAGCTTTATCTTACCTTTGCTATTGCTTTTATGTTATCTGCATAAAATGAATGGCTCTGGTGGTAATTCAATATCAAGAATTTGCTTGTAGCGTTGCACTTTTATTGGGGCTTTTTTAAATATTTTCTTTACACAGGTTATAAAGGAAACGATGTTCTTACTTTTTCTGCTATTAAATTTAAACCATGTGCAAAACATTTTAAGTAAATGAGATTCGTGTAGAATATTTATAAATTTTTGCCAGCTTTGATGAAATATGCCGCTGCATCCATTACCACACAAATCTCACGAATATCGTGGGAATATCTTGAAGGTAAACTCATTGGTTGCCTGTTAAGTCTGTTCCATGCAAATTGATTGCAAATATTTTGCATATTTTGCATATATTTAGCATATTTTGAATATATTTTGCATATTTTGCATATATTTTGCATATTTTTGGAATATTATTTTGCATATCTTTTGCATATATGTATTATGCATATTTTCAATGTGCATCCAAAATAATAATAAGTGAATTTTATAAAGTCGAAATTTACAATTTGGCATCAATCGGATGTAAAATAAGAAAGTATGCAAATTCCGAGGTCTAGTCATTATTGTTTTTAAAATACAATTATCCAACTTAATAATGGGTTGGTATAAAATAAATTTTTTGGTCGAGAAATCGACAAAATAGATATAAATAAATATAAAGGTGTTTAATGTGGGCGTTTTTCGGGGCCAAAAGATCGAAAAGTAGTGAAAAGTACATAAATACCATTTTGTAGACGACAAATCGACAAAATAAAAACAAAAAAAAAAAGTAAAAAAAAAATAAAAAATGGTTTATAGTAGGTGTTTTTTTTTTTCAAGGACAAAACATCGAAAAAAGGTTTATAATTAAATACATATGTATAATCCAGCACGTGAAAAAAATCATTACACATCAAAGTGCAAAATAATAACTCCGTCAAGTGAAAATATATCAACAAAGATATACATATTTATATAAAAAAACATCAATCAATTAAAACACCTCCAAGTTAAAAAAATATAGCGATTAAAAAAGTGTAATATTTCCGGCCAAGTAGGTAAAATTACGAACAATTTGTTTTGGTAATGAAAACGTAATGGGACGGCAATTCAAATTAGGATTAGAATACATTAGTAATCTTCAAAATTATAAAATATTGTCACTGAAAGGCATTTCTTTATGCATTCCAATAACCGATGCAAAACATAAAAGCTTTGAGGTAGACCCCACATGAGCTTATTTATGCTCTCTTGTCTCTGTCTCTTTTCCCTTTATTTAGTTCAAATTTTACGCCCATGGGCGTTATTTCACAAAAAAAATGCAATTACGCCCCTGGGCGTTATTACCAAAAAATAAGGCCCGTGAATCTTATTTCACAATTTTCGTGGGCATTATTTCACAAAAAATTTGCAATAACGCCCACAATATTTTTTAGAAATTTGTCATTTTTGCATATATTCTGATCTGCTCCGGAACATATCAAACAGTGACTTAGCAGTGGCGTGAGCCACTGCTTTTACAGCGTTTCAAAGTTTTTACTGTAAAAGGCACTGTTTGATATGTTCCGGAGCAGATCAGAATAGCTTCCTTTCTTGTTTTCAGTTTTAATAGTACTCCCTTGGCGCGCTGCTGCTCGGGGTGGAAGCGATGATGTCGTCCGCGTCGTTCCCCTCAGGTTGTGCTAGCCCCTCTCCTCTGGGGCTTCGGCCGGTAAAAGCTGCTGCCTATAAAATCCCCAAATAATATAACTTCCTGCCAAGGAGTTCGCGTATGCTCACATCGGCACTGATTCTAAGACGGATAATTCCTTTGGCAATATATATTTTCGCGAGTACTTTTGATTGAATTGCCCAAATTTAGACGCGAACCTTTCTCAGCGGCTGCCAAAATGGAGTGTATAACCATGACGCCATGTGAAATTGGCTGAGAGAGTGGAGGCAGTTGACGTAAGCCACTGTTACTATCTCGCCTATTCGTCTTTGCCTTCTTTACTCTATTTTGCACTAGTGGAAACGCAGCGCCTCGTAATTCACCTGACCAACAGATGGAGCCAAAAAAGTATCTTTATCTTTTTTCTTCAGCAAGCGCTACAAAATACCCCCAGCAAGGTCAACACTCCATAAAACCTCTTGTGAGGCTACTGTTTGATGTCCTTAGCATGTGTAGCAGAGTGAAACACGTCCGTTTGGTTTGAGTTCACTCGCAAGACTGACTCTCCTTCTCTTTATTCTCTCGTTTGTACGATCATTTGAATATCACAGGGTTGCTTTGGGTTCAGTAGGAGTGTGTGTATACATACAAATAAAATATTCTTAGGGCTACTATAAAAGTGTGTGTGTATATACAAATAAATAATTCTTAGGGCTACTATAAAAGTGTGTGTGAATATACAAAACATATATGCTTAGGGCAACTACAATGCTTAGGGCTACTACAATTCGGCCATTCTGACCAACAAGGATCTCCTGATCCTGGCTTAGTTAACATTACACTCTTTTCTTTTGCTTTTGCTTCTAGTATTATATACTTTGACTATTCTATTATTACAGTGACGATCCTTCTTATGCTTATTTTCCTTTATAATTTTTCTTTCATTAATGTCTATACTTGTATTTTCATTTGAGTTATTTGCTATGTCGTCTTCGACTATTTCATTCGCCTCGTTAAACATGCCAACTACACTTCCTTCGTTAAGCTCTTCATTTAAGCATTCATTTGTGTCCTCGTCCTCTTCAATTTCATTTATCTCATCATTTTCAATATCATTTGCTTCCTCATATTTCTCATATTCTTCATTTTCATTTATCTTTTCATTTTCACTATCATTTGCTTCATTATTTTTCCTTTTCGACCACCCAAACCAAGGTTTCATATTAGCTGCTGCCCAAACTCCAGAGTATGGGATTCTAGATTGCTGAAATCCGTCAACATCTTTAACTACGTAACGATCGTTTCCTATACATTTAACTATTTTAAAAGGTCCTTTAAACTTTGGAACCAGTTTTTTTGAAGCTCCCGTGTGACAATCGAAATTTTTTACTACAACATAGTCTCCTTGTTTATATAGAGTCGCTTTCAGTCGTTTGCTATTCTTTCTTAATTAATTATAATTTTGTAAT
>VNJV01020599.1:0-44355 GCA_008042635.1 Drosophila nikananu | reverse complement strand
ACCTCTGGTGCACCGGTTGTCGCGCCAGCGGCACCGCCGGGTAGCTAAGTGTGGACGGGATAACCGCTGAAAGCATCTAAGCGGGAAACCCACCTCAAAACTAGATCTCCCTGAGAGCCGTGATAGACCATCACGTTGATAGGCCAGGTGTGGAAGCGCAGTAATGCGTGCAGCTAACTGGTCCTAATCGCTCTATAGGCTCACTCTCATACTGTCCCCTTAAAAGGACAGCCCGTGCACAGAAATCATCCATGCACGCGTCACACAGAAAACCTCTCTTTAAATAAACACCAACCGCATCCACACCACCCCACTCAGGGTGGACTGGATGACCTGGTGGCCATGGCGGGGAGTGATCCACCCGATCCCATCCCGAACTCGGCCGTGAAACCCCCCAGCGCCTATGATACTGCGGCTTAAGTCGTGGGAAAGTCGGTCGCCGCCAGGTCTTCCAGTCCACCCAATAAAACACCACCGCGGGGTGGAGCAGCCCGGTAGCTCGTCAGGCTCATAACCTGAAGGCCGCAGGTTCAAATCCTGCCCCCGCAACCAAAATCCTACCAAATTGCAATCACTACAGCCAACCCGCCTCCTTCAGGCGGGGTTTTTGCGTTGCACTTAATCTCCCAGCAAATCCATAAAATCCATCACACTCTCTCAGAGCAGAATGCCAGCTCAAATTCTCATCTAAAATAGAATGGAAATGAGAAGGGAAAATGTGAATCCATGCCGCACAGAAAAGCAGGGGGTGAAAAAACCTACTGTTTTTAAGGCTCAAAAATTGTGCAAAAGACTGAGGCGGTAATTGCGATCTGCTGAGAGTATTATTGTATGAACGGTAGCGGTGTCGGTGTTCTCGATAAATATATGGAACTGCAGAAGCAGCTTGCGCGAGTTTCCAAAGGCCTGACAGCGCAGGAGCTCGCCCGTTTGACAAGTATGGATCGTGGAACGGTTCATCGGTTGCTCAAAGCAATGATCTATTGGGGGCAGGTGGAAGCAGAACACGGCATATACCGTCTGGGGGGAGGGTGCTTACTGCCCGCCAGTGCGTATCTGACACGCCTGCCTTTGCGCCGCGTTGCACTTCCCTACACAATTGATTTGCAGAACGTCATTGCGGACCGCCCCGCCATTGTATCTGTCGCCCTCCCCGTGGGGGATCAGATTGTCCTGATCGAACGCATGTGGACGGCGGCAACACCCTTTAATGTTGTGGCCGATCTGGATGATAAATTCGCCATGGATCGCTGCACAAGTGGACGTGCTATTCTGGCGACCTACCCTGAGGAACGGGCGCTGGAGATACTGGGAGAAGAACGGTATGAAAATATATCGCCCAGAATACAGGAAATTATGGAGGCTGGCGGCTATTCCTTCGGGCGGAGTGAGCAGCGCGAGGGCTTGTCGTCCATGGGGTATCCCATTCGCCACGGGCAGGAGGCTGCCGTTGGGGCGCTGGTGATAGCCGGACTGGAGATGGATGCTGTATTGCAGGTCTCATCTCCTCTGGCGCAACATCTCCAGCGTGCCTGTAAGGGTATTTCAGAACAGCTTTTTGGCTGAGCACGCGCTGGCAGTTAGGCTTCTAAAAGTTTAAGCAGTTTAGCCTGTTGCACCTTGCCGTAATGAGAACGTGGCAGGTGAGACACAAAAAGGATTTGTTTGGGCACTTTGTGCCGGGACAGGCGCTGTTTGCAGTGCAGGATAAGGTCTGCTTCTTGGATATAGGCATCGGCGTGCAGGACAATTGCCGCGCAGACGCGTTCTCCCCATTCTGGATCAGCCGCACCAAAAGCATGTGCCTCAGCAACACTGCTGTGGGAGAGCAGACATTCCACAACTTCCGAGGGCTGGACGGACATCCCGCCAGATCGAATAATTTCTTTGCTGCGGCCAACAATTTTAAGAAGGTGCGTGTTGTCCATCACGCCCAGATCTCCTGTCGCCAGCCAGCCATCCTGTAATACGGAGGCCGTTTTTTCTGGTTGCTTCCAGTATCCCGCCATCAGGTGCGGGCCACAAATTTCCACCTCCCCTGCGTTAAGAGGGGGGATGGTGGCGGACAGACGAACCTGCACCTGTCGGAGTGGGAAGCCTACCGCTCCAATAGAGTTTCCGGCGGCATGCAGGGCTGTCAGTTCCGGGGCTGGCAGGTAAAAGCTCCAGGGGGCTTCGGTCATGCCGTAAAGAATGCTCAGCCGCGGGCCAAGCAGAGACATAGCTTTCTCAAGCAGTTCTGTGGGCAGCGAGGCCGCACCCACGTCGAGCGAGCGGAAAAAAGGAAACATTTTCCGGCTTTCAGGAACGTCGTCCTGTTCTGCAATATGCTGCACAAGACGGGCAATCTGTGTCGGGACAAGTGAACTATAGGCGGCTTTGGTCGTCTCAAGGAGAGAGAGAAAGGTTACAGGGTTAAAGCGCCCTCCCAGCACCACAGTCCCTCCGTGGCACAGATGCGCCAGCACGGAAACTGAGGCAATGGGCCACAAAGGCCGGACGTTTAACAGCACGTCCCCCACGTCTGTCGGGCGCGCCAGTCCGATATTGTTCACAATGGCATTCAGGCTGCCCTGTGTGTGCATAACCGCTTTTGGGTGGCCTGTTGTGCCCCCCGTATAATTGAGAGATGCCAGTGTGGATAGAGCAGTTTCGGATACGGTGAGCGCTGTCGGTGCGTCTGATATTGGCCAATTTGTGGGAAGAGAAACACAGGTGGCCCCTGCTGCCTGCTCTGCCAGTTCCGCATGCGTAGGGTCATGAAGCAGAATGGCAATATCGGCGTCGCTAATCTGATTCCGTAATTCCTCAACGGAAAGAGAAGGGTCAAACGGCACGCGCACATAACCGCAAACCATGCTGCCGTAATCGGCAATCAGATAGGGAATGCTGGCATCAGCCAGAATCCCAACCCGTGCGCCGGGTGTTACGCCCTGTGCCGCCAGAAATGCCCCAAAACCCTGTAAAGCAGTCTGCATATCTCCGAAGGAAAGCGTCTGGCCTGTAGCGGGTTCATGCAGCGCCACCGTATCAGGCCATCGGGCAGCAGCATTCAAAAAAAGATTTTGCACGCTCATGCTTTTACCACCCGCTTAAGATAATACGGCCATTCACCTGCCTTGCTTCCAGAAGTGCATGGGCCTGAGCCGCCTGCGTAAAGGGCATGACGCGGTCAATCTGCGGGCGGACAAGGCCTGCGGAAATCATGGCGAGAGACTGGCTGACTTCATCCAGCGTGGCGCTGCCAGACCCCTGCACACGGAGCCTGCGCCCGATCAGCAGGCCGGGTGAGACTTCGACAGGTGCCGGAGCAATATTGCCCAGCACCACAATGCGTCCGCCCATGCCTGTTGCCCGCAGGGTTTGGGGAAGGGTGAGGCCCAGATTCTCCATGGCAACATCCACACCGCGCTTACCGGTCTGGTTCCACACCGCAGGACTGTAGTTTCCATCCGGTGCCACTATGACTGAGGATGCTCCAAGTTCTTCCAGTCTGCGGGCTTTTGCAGGGTCCCCTGTCACGGCAAGAACCTGCGCCCCCAGTGCGCGGGCAATCTGGATCTGATGCACGCCCAGCCCTCCGCTGGCACCATTAACCAGAACAGTCTCGCCCGCAGTCAGTCCGGCCTGTGAGACAAGTGCCCGCATGGCGGTGCCGATAGGGCAGGATGCAAGGGCGGCCTGCTGAAACGTGACATTATCCGGGATGCGGATGGCGGAGACAGCAGGCAGGCGAATATACTGGGCATAAGCCCCTTCCGTATCCACGGCGGGGAGAGAGACGGCGCGGCACAGGTCTTGCCGCCCTCTCAGACAGTCCCGGCATTGTCCGCAAAAGCGGCGTTGATAGCCGGTTATGCGGTCCCCGACGCGCAGCGTGGTTACAGCGGCACCCGTTTCCACAACGCGGCCCGCCACCTCATGACCGAGGATAACCCCCTTCGGGGCTCCTGCCAGTTTGCCTGCTCTGTGCAGCAGGTCATGGTGGCACACCCCTGCGGCTTCAACCTGCACAAGCACATCATGCGCACCAGCCTCAGGTGTGGGGACGTCTTCCAGCCTGAGTTGAGAGGGACCGCCAAAGTCCGAAAGGATAATTGCTTTCATTGTTACTGCCCTGATGTTTGTTCATATAACGAACACAAAGAACACAATATAAACTTTTTATATTCCACATCGAAAAATGTTGCTATGGCTAATTTAACGAATCGGAATCATGCTTAATTCGGGATAAACCATGATAGATAGTGCTATTCAGTCCGGTGTTCTCACCGTCACTCTCAACCGCCCTGACCGGTTGAACGCGCTGGACAGCCACGACAAAGCAGCACTGGGGCGTATCTGGCATGAGGCACTGCATAATTCCGCAGTCAAAGCCGTGGTTTTGCATGGTGCGGGAGAGAGGGCGTTCTGTGCAGGGTCAGACCTTAAGGAAATTTCTGCAACGCAGCAGGTGGCGACAACAGATGTGCTGGCCTCCTGTATTCCCGGTGTTGCGGAAGACTTTACCAAACCCGTTGTTGCGGCCCTGCACGGTCATGTCATCGGGTTAGGGATAAGCATCGCCATGTATTGTGATTTTCGGATTGCAGCACCCGGAACCCGTTTTCGTTTTCCTGAGGTCGAGCATGACATGCTCTCCGGCTTCAGCGCGATAGAGTTGCCCTCGCTGATCGGAGAGGCCGCAGCGCTGGATATTATGCTGACGGGCCGCAGCTTTGATGCTGAAGACGCGCAGCGCATAGGGCTGGTGTCTTCTCTGGCACAGGATCCGCTGGCAGAGGCCACGGCTCTCGCCACACGTCTGGCAGGTTTGCCGACATCCGCTATGGCATGGAGCAAGCGGCTGCTGCTGGCTGAGCGGCGTGCGCGGCTGGACAGGCATTATGCGCTGGTTGATCAGGCCAGACTGGAAGTCGGTCGATATGAGCAATGAGGCTCTGATTCCTGCCGGGGCGGCAGAGGGCGCTGTTTTCCGGCGTGTGGCGTGGCGTCTTATGCCGTTCCTGTTCATCTGCCTTGTGTTTAACTGGCTGGACCGCGTGGCTGTCAGCTTTGCGCATCTTCAGTTCGGTGCGGATCTGCATATCAGCGACACAGCTTTTGGTCTGTCTGTTGGCCTTTTTTCAGCCGGTTATCTGCTGTGCGAAATTCCGAGTAATCTGGTCATGGAGCGGTGGGGGGCACGCAGAACCCTCGCCCGGATCATGATTATTTGGGGACTGGTGACTGTTGGTATGGCATTCGTGCAGGGGCCGTACTCCCTGTATGCCACGCGCACCTTGCTGGGGATGGCGGAAGCCGGGTTTTTCCCCGGTGTTATCCTCTATCTGACGTACTGGTTCCCCAGCGCTTACCGCGCCCGCATTACGTCACGCTTTATCATGGCGATTGCTGTGTGCGGGATCGTCGGGGGGCCGAGTGCCACCTGGATCATGACCCATCTGGCCGGGCTCTGGGGCTGGCACGGGTGGCAATGGCTGTTTCTGCTCGGGGGGCTCCCGCCGGTTGTTGCAGGATTTCTGGCCTTTGGCTGGCTGTCTGATAAGCCTGATAATGCAGGCTGGTTGAAGAAGAATGAGAAAATAATCATTCAGCAGGCCATGGTACGCGAACCGTCCGCAACCATCCGTCCCGTCCGGGCCTCTCTTGTCAGTGCGTTTTCCAACCGTACAGTCTGGTTACTGTCTCTGAGCTACTGCCTGACCATTACGTGCACGGGGAATGTCGTCAATTTCTGGGTGCCGTCGCTCCTGCGTGCCGCAGGGGTGCAAAACCTGCAACAGCTTGGTCTTTTAAGTGCCTTACCGCATGGGGTGGGTATTGGGGCGATGCTACTGGCCTGCCGGCATTCAGACCAGCATCAGGAGCGGCGCTGGCATTTCGCGCTGGGTGGAGCGCTGGCTATGGCAGGCATGCTGGCTCTGCCGTGGATAGCGCACGGAACGACAGAAACCCTCTTTTTTCTGACTGTTATGGTTGCAGGCTATCTGATTGCAACAGCAATTTTCTGGAGTATTCCCGCAGGCCTGTTGCCTGCACAGGACCGGGCTATTGGTTTTGCGCTGATCAATTGCTGCGGCCAGATCAGCAGCATGCTTGTGCCGGTTTTAATTGGTTTTCTCAAAACGCGGCTGGGTGGGTTTGAGGTCGCTTTGAGTCTTGTCAGCCTCTTTGTGGGGCTTGGCGTGATCGTCATGCTTGCCATGACCGCCCGTACGGCGCGCCTTCCGGTCTCTCAGCCTTATTCAGCAATGGATTCACAGTCATGACAGATTATGTTCATCTCGCCCGCACGCTTGCGCCCGTGATTGCTGAAGAGGCTTCGCGGCGCGACGCAGAACGGATTTTACCGTTTGATATTTTCGAAAAAATTGCGCGTTCAGGACTTGGTGCGGCACGAGTGCAAAAAGAGCTTGGGGGTGGAGACGTTACTCAGGGTGCGGTTGCTGAGATCTTTATAGCTCTGGGCAAAGCAGACCCGAATGTAGCACAGGCCCTGTTCCCGCATTTTATCAATATTGAACAATTACGGCTTATGGCGGGACCAGACGCGCAGGCGCGTTATCTGGGGCAGATTGGGCGCGGTCGCATCAGTTCTGGCGCAGTGGCGGAACGAACCGGCAGTTTCCGAGGGGAAATTCATACCCATCTCGCGCATGTTGATGGCAAGACAGTCTTACGAGGCCGTAAATTTTACAGCACAGGCTGCCTTTTTGCCGATCTGATTAAGGTACAGGCGCTCGATGAGGCAGGGAAACCGCTCTACGTCATGTTGCCAAAAGATGCGCAGGGTCTTGTCTTAAAGGACGACTGGGATGGCATGGGCCAGCGTACCACAGCCAGCGGTACGACGGAGTTTCACGATATTGCCCTGTCAGCAGAGCAGATTATTCCAACAGGCCACTGGTCGGGCAGGCGGAATTACGTTGGGGCCTCGGCGCAGCTCATCCATTGCGCTATTGATGTGGGGATTGGGCTGGCTGTGCTGGATGATGCCATTTACTGGGCCAGAAACCATACACGCCCCCTGCGTGAAAGTGGTGTCAGCAAAGCGACTGATGATCCTTACATTCTTTACGCGGTAGGAGAAATTGCAGCGCGTGTAAGAGCAGCCGAAGCGCTGGTCCGGCGTGCCGCCGGATATGTGGAGCAGGCGGCCCGTGCGCAACTGGAAGACGTCAGTCGTGGTCATGCCACAACGGAAGAAACGGAAAATCTTCTGGTGCAGTCGTCAATTGCGGTTGCAGAAGCAAAAATAGCATCCACGGAAAGCGCTCTGCACGTCTCGCAGAAACTGTATGACGTCGGGGGTGCCGCCACAACACAAAAGCCGTTTAATTTTGACCGGCACTGGCGTAACGCCCGCACACATACAACGCATGATAGCGTGGCTTACAAATACAAGGCTATTGGCAATTTTCTTCTTAATGAAGAGCCGCCGCCGATTACCTTTACTTACTGAATCAGCCAAGAGGCATTTTTTTATCTAAATATAACTATTAAAAACAGTTGTATGAAAAAGGGATCGTTCACTATGGTTGTTAAGGTCGCGAGTGGAAGAAAAGCACTTCCAATTGTTGTTGTTATGGCGGCCCTTCCGGCAACGGCATATGCAGGCACGGTGGAGGAAGGCAAAACGCGGGAGCGTCAGGGCACGCATACGGTCTCTTCCCATCAGCCTGCCACAAAAAGCCGCGCGATAGCAGCAAAACCGTTTCATAAAAAGGAGGTTTTGCAGGCCTCCCCCGAAACAATTTCGGTGGTGGGCAGACAGGAAAACCCGGTGCTTTCCGGCACAACCCGCAGGCACAGTACCGTCAATGTTCAGGTGATCAGCGCGCAGGAGATTGTCAAAACAGGCCAGAGCAACGCTATGGCTGCACTGGAACAGCTTATGCCTTCAGTCAGCTCTCCCTCATTCAGTGGCGTGGGCTCCAACCGCTTTATTCGCACCATGCAGTTGCGTAACCTCTCGGCCGATCAGACTCTGGTGCTGGTCAATGGAAAACGGCGGCATCTGACAGCAAATTTCAACGCGAACGCTGGCCCTAATTCCGGAACGGAGCCCGCCGATCTGTCGCTGATTCCCCTGAGTGCTATCGACCATATTGAAGTGATAACGGAAGGGGCTTCTGCCTTGTATGGTCAGGATGCTATCGCCGGTGCCGTCAATATTGTGCTCAAGCATAATACAAGCGGAGGATCGCTCAATTTTGTAGACAGCGGCTACTATGCGGGAGATGGTGTGGGCGTAAACGGGTATGGGGATTATGCCATAAAGCTTGGCAACCGTGGGGGCTTTCTGGATATTGCGGCACAGGTATCCAACCAGCTCCCTACCAATCGTTCCGGGCTTTATACAGGTAGCATGTATTTCCCTCTCGCCGACGGGAGTGTGGACCCACGCCAGAAAAAGGCAGGGCGGGACTATAACCGGCTGGAAGGGCTGGGGCACACAACCATGGAGACGCTCTCCCTCAATGGGGCCTTACCCATCACGGACAGTATTCGTGGTTATCTTACCGGAACGTATGGACACAGGACGGTTGAAAATCAGGTCACGTATCGCAATCAGGCCAACAACAACACGGTGCGTGCCCTCTACCCTGATGGTTTTATTCCGCTGATGGGAATGACGGAAAATGACTTTCAGATTAATGGCGGTGTGCAGGGTACAACCGCAGGGTTTGACTGGGATGGGTACGTAACATTCGGTCGGGATGATGAAAGCTATACAACGCTCAATTCCAATAACCCGACATTTGGTCTTGCCAGCAAACGTAATTTTTACGATGGGTCCGATATTTCCACCCAGTTTGTGGCGGGGTTCAAGGCCTCCAGAAACTTCACACCGTCCTTTCTCTCTCGGCCGGTCACGCTGGAATTTGGCGGGGAATACCGGCACGATACGTTCCAGCTGACGGCGGGGGATTATCAGTCCTGGGCGAATGGTGGCGTCAAGGTGCTGGATGGGCCAAATGCCGGGGCTACGGCAACGCCGGGAGCCTCAGGCCATATTGGTGCATCCCCTGATACTGCCAGTAATACAGCGCGGGATACGTTTGACGGGCATGTTAATCTCTCTTTCCATATTCTGCCAAAATGGGAGTGGACACTGGGTGGGCATGTGGTCAGCTATTCCAATCTGACGACGACGGAAACAGGCTCCGTTGGCACACGTTATGATTTTAACAAACGCTGGGCCATTCGCGCTAATTTTAACACAGGCTATCGCCCGCCGACGCTTGGTCAGGAAAATTATTATTATACCTCAACCTTTCCGACCTACACCTTTGCACAGCTACCGACTACGAGCGCTGCGGCCAGCGCGTTAGGGGGTGGCCCGTTAAAAGGCGAGTATTCGCGCAGCTACAGTATCGGGATTGACGCGCATCCAGTCGATAATTTCACACTCACAGCTAACCTTTACCGCATCGCTATCAATGACCGCATGGCCAATTCCACCCAGTTTGGGGGGGCTGCGGTGGAAAGTATGCTGAACAGTCTTGGGCTGAATGGTATCCGGTACGTTCAGTACTATACGAACCCGGTCAATACCGTGACCAATGGCGGGGATGTGAATGCTGCCTATAACCTGAACCTGCATGATTACGGGCAGTGGATTTTTTCTATTGGTGTCAATTTCTCGGATACTGAGATCAGCCATTACAACGCCACGCCGTCCCAGCTTCTCGCGTTTAACCAGCCGTATTTTGATGGGTATGCCCAGAATACATTACTGCATTCCTCCCCTAAAAACCGGGAAACTCTTGGCATTACATGGGCAAAAAATAAATGGATGGTGTCCTTTCAGGAGCAGCGCTACGGCCAGTTGACCTATATTGCTAACCCAAGTCTTGCAACGAAGGACTGGACGGTTGTCAAACCGGCATTTATTACCAATCTTACAGTGAGTTATGATGTTACGCCGCGCTGGTCCGTCAGCGTGGGGGCGCAAAACCTGTTCAACAAATATCCTAATCAGGTGTCCAAAGCCGGGCAGGCCTCGTCTAGTGGCGCCTTTAAATATCCATACTATTCGGCGTATGGCTTCATGGGCGGATACTATTTTGCTAAAATAAGCTACCGTTTGTGAGCGTTTTCTCTTCAGAACAAAGGAAGAGAAACGGGCGGTTTGATTTTTATTTCAGATAAAGGGAGGGCGGAGAGTTTATCTGTCCGCTTCCCGGAATTCAGAAAATCTGGTCTCTTTATCACATTCAAAATATTTGATTTTTTGAAACATTTTCAAGAATTCTATTTTGCGCCGTAAAGATTGCTTTTCATGCTTCTCGCACGATGCATTCAGGGTAAGTATATATTGTTTTGAAATGGCAGTATAAACCGCTATTTTATCAGGTTTTTCTGGAAGAAATTAAGAAGGTCAGCCTCCTTTTAGGATTAGAGATTATATTAAGGGGTATGAGAGTGTGTAAAAACCCATTGTATAAAAATGTCAACATGACGCTTTTTTTTGGAATCAGTTGCTATAAAATACCCTCTTTGACTTTTAATGCTCTTGTTACTTAAAGATACAATTTGACCGGTTTTTATCAGATCATCAATCAAAGGCCTCCACCCCAGAGCGATACCCTGATTTTGCAACACAGCCTGAAGCAGGAGTGGATAATTTCCGAAAAATAATCCATTTTTCCGGAATGATTTTAACGGGAGCCTGCTATCAATCGCGCCAAACCAGTCTGCCCATGTAAACCACTGATGGTCCGGTCCGCTTAAATGTAAAAGCTTTGCCGAGAGAAGATCTTGCGGTTCATGAAATGGTCCCGCTGTTCTGAAATACAGGGCACTACAGATAGGAACAATCTCTTCCTGAAACAGGCAGATTGAAGAAACGCCGTGCGCATGCGGGTCCTCCCCAAAAAGAATGGAAACATCATGAGGGGTGTTCCTGTGGTCTATTTTGGCGTCTCGTCTGGCTTGTGTTGTCAGAAGACTGACGTCAAATTCAGGAAATTTCTCTTCAAAATCAGACAACCGGGGCAGAAGCCAGTTCGCTGCGAACCCATAATCTGTGAGGATTGTCAGGGTTTTTCTGGAATGACTGTCATGTATGCTCTCCATGGTACTATAGAGCTGTGCCAGCACATCACTTGTTGTCGCATGGAGCATCTGGCCGTGTCTGGTAGCCAGCACCCCTCTGTGCCGACGCTCAAACAAAACCACTCCTAAAAGTTTTTCAAGCTGAGCAACCTGCTGGCTTACGGCCGGTTGGGTCATGCCGAGCTCAAGCGCTGCTGTGCTGAAGCTGCCACAGCGGCCAACAGCCTCAATCAGGCGGAGTGAGCGTAACAGATAGTCAGCTTGATTCGGTGTCATAAGTCATGCTTATACAACACATACAAACGTGGATAGATCAAAAATAACGAATCACATGGTTTATTTTATATAATAAAACGACAAAAAATAGTTAAATTAGCAATGGAAAGTGATGCAGTGACAAAAGATGCTCCGTTGAACTTCTTGGTTGTCGTGGCGGACCAGCTGACGGCTCTTGCATTGCCAGCCTTTCTGGGGGGGCGTGACCCCTCCCCGGCAAAAGTGCCCGCTCTGCGCAGTCTGGCAGAACGTGGGGTAGTTTTTAAGAATGCCTACACGGTCAGCCCACTCTGCGGGCCGTCTCGGGGCGCCTTCATGACGGGCCTGATGCCCTCTCAAAGCGGGATTATGGATAACGGGAGCGAATGGCATTCAGACATTCCCACATTCGGCCACAGGCTGCGCGATGCCGGGTATCAGACCATTCTTGCCGGGAAGATGCACTTTGTCGGAGCGGACCAGCTACATGGTTTTGAGGAGCGCCTGACCACAGATATTTATCCTTCGGATTTTACGTGGGTGCCGGACTGGCAGAATAAGGAGGACCGGCCGGACTGGTATCATTCGATGGATTCCGTGCTGAATGCAGGCCCGGTTCTGCGCAGTAATCAGATTGATTTTGATGAAGAAGTTGCGTTTGCGTCCCGCCGCAAGCTGTTTGATCTGGCTCGCCAGCGTGATGATAAGCGGCCGTTTTGTATGGTTGTGTCTTTCACGCACCCCCATGATCCTTTCAATATTACTCCGGAATGGTGGGATCTCTATGCAGAGAGTGACATTCCTCTCCCGCGTGTGCCGGATACCGTAGAAAATCATCCTTCTGCTGACCGTATCCGGACGGCATGCGGGATTGATGCCCAGCGCCCATCCGAGTCTGACGTACTGCGTGCCCGGCGGGCTTACTACGGCGCTCTGTCCTACGTTGATCATCAGCTTGGGCAGCTTGTTGAGGTCTTGCGTCAGACCGGACTGGACAAGACCACAGCTATCATTTTCACAAGTGACCATGGTGAAATGCTCGGTGAGCATGGGCAATGGTATAAAATGTCCTTTCGGGAAGGGGCGGCCCGTATCCCGCTTCTCATGGCTTTTCCAGGTGGTGCGTCACAGCAGGTGGCTCAGGCTGTGTGCCTTGCGGATGTGGGGGAAACCCTCTGCGGGCTGGCTGGCGCACCCTCGGCGCCACAGGTTACGGGTCGTGATCTGACGCCTCTGCTTAAAGGGAAGACTGTCTGGACGGACGAAGTTTATGGCGAATATCTGGGTGAAGGGACATTCGCGCCAACTGTCATGATCCGGCGGGGCAAATGGAAATTCCTCTATACGCCAGATGATCCTGATCAGCTTTATAATCTGGAAGACGACCCGGATGAAAAGCGGAACCTCGCGTCCCTTCCTCTTTATCAGGCCGACGTAAAGGTTTTCCAGACCGAAGTTCTCCAGAAATGGAATTTTGAACTGCTCCGCCAGAAAGTTGTGCTGAGCCAGCAAAGGCGGGCGCTCGTAAAGCGGGCTCTGGCGACGGGCCGCTGTACAGCATGGGATTATCAGCCTCCCGCCAATGCGCACCGCGCCTATATCCGTCATCATAAACCTCTGGAGCAGCTTGAAGCCGAAGCGCGGCTGCTACCACAGGATGTTGGGTCATTGTGACATGCTCTTCAATAACTTTCCCTACCGCGCGTCTCTCACTTTTGTTGTCTCTCTGGGGGCCACATGCGCGGCATACGCAGCCGAGACAGACCCTCATACCGTTTCAGCCGCCCCAAAAAGCGTAGTGCAGAAGCCGGCCAGTCAGAAAAACCATGCGGCTGTGTCCACGCCACAGTCTAAACCCTCAGCTCTTGAGGAAATTACGGTGCGGTCAAACAAGCGTGCTCAGCAGGTGAATACAATACCCGCGTCCGTTGTGGCACTCTCCGGCAAAACTCTTCAGACCACAGGTGTGCGGGATGCTTTGTCTCTGGCGCGCGATATTCCCGGCCTTATGGCAGAAAGCACGTCAGGCTCAACAAATCCGCGCTATCGCCTGCGCGGGATTGGTACAAATGATTTTTCAGCAAACATGACAACCGCCGTTGGTGTGTCTGAAGATGACGTGTTTCTGGATAGCGGCGCATCGCAGGGCACACCAATTTACGACCTTGACCATGTGGAAGTATTTCGCGGCCCGCAGGGCACCTTACAGGGCAAAAATACAACGGCGGGGATGGTGTCTTATTACACCAAGAAACCGACAAACACTCTTGATGGTTATGTGCGCGGGACGGCTGGTAATTACGGCTTGTGGGGAGAAGAAGGCGCCATTGGTGGCCCGATTATAAAAGATAAGCTGATGGCGCGCTTTGCCATTGTTAACCGGCGTATGGATGGCCAGTATTATAATGGCAGCCATAAAAACCCGACAGGCGGATATCAGTATTATGATATGCGTGGACAGATTCTTGCAAAACCAACTGATAATTTCTCCATTCTGATCAAGGCCCATCTTGGGCGGAACAGAACGGAAGTCCCCATTGACCATGTAGGGCTTCTGGAGGGTGGTACGGATGCTCAGGGATATGCCCAGACATCGCGAAGGGATATCCAGAATAACGGGCGCACGGATGCAACAACAAGACGGGCCGGGCTTTCTGCCACGGCACGCTATGATTTTGCAGGTGGCTGGAGCCTGAGTAATATTTTTGCTCTGGAATGGAATCATTTCAATGTCTTCTCGGATGATGATGCCAGCCCGGCCGCTGTGGATTATCAGGAAAATATTGGCGGCGTGGCGCGGGTTCTGAGTAACGAAATTCGGGTTGCGTCTCCGCAGAACAGGAAAATCCGCTATATTGGAGGTGTTTATTATCTGCGGAACATGACGCAGTCTTTCAGCCAGCAGCCGCTTTATAGTCCGATTGATTTCGGGGTGAACGGCAACGCATCCAGCTTTAATATCAATACGCAGGATGCTGCGGTTTTCTCGGCTTTGTCTTTTGATCTCACACGCCGCCTGACCCTTGATATCGGCGGCCGTTTTACGTCTGAAACCCGGAGTGCGAACGGCGAGGCATGGGCTTACACTACGCAAAGCTCCAACCCTTATGATACGAGCAGCCGGGCTCTGACCTACATCAACACCAGTACAGGCACATTTATTGATCCTGCTACAGGAGAGAGTCTGAGCGGACCGCCCCTGAAGAAAACCTTTAACAGGGACAGTGAAGATGCAAGCCTGAAATATCGTTTTTCACACGGGATTACTGGTTATCTGCGCTATGCACGCGGTTTTCGGACAGGCAATTACAATACCTATGTGGCAACGGCGTCCGATTTCAGCCTGTATAACCCGGAAGTGCTGACTGATTATGAAGGGGGGGTAAAAGCCCGGTTATGGCGCGGCAAGGCGCAGCTTAACCTCTCGGGTTTCCATTATGATTATAACAATATGCAGGTTACAATTCTGCAAAATACCGGTACGCATACAACCAATGCGGCCCGTGCTGTCTCCAACGGATTTGAATTTGAAGGACAGGTGCGGCCGACGGATAATCTGTTTGGCTCTTTTGGTGTTTCCTATCAGGATGCGCATTATACAAGCTTCCGGAATGCGAGCGCGCCGACACCCTTTAATGGAGGGAACCCGGTTGATCTGTCCGGTCAGCCGCTGGAACGTGCGCCACACGTCACGACCAACTTTCTGCTGAGCTACAAAATTCCCGTATCATTTGGCGATTTTACACTCCAGACAGACTGGCGTTACACCAGCCGGTATCGTTTTCAGGCATGGTCTGATGTGCACCCTGCCACACCGGCTGCATTTTTATCGTCACCGCAGACGCAGGCGCTGATGAGAAATGCCTTTTCACAAAAGCCAGTTATTACTGGCAATGTCAGGATTGCCTGGCATTCTGTTGATGAAAAGACGGAAGTTGCTGTCTGGCTGCATAATATTACAAACCAGATGACCTATACAAATGCGTTTGGTGAGTTCTTTAACCGGAATATCAGCCGATATCCCGGTGATTTACGGTCCTTCGGCTTTGAAGTCATGCGGTCTCTTTAAGCATGCTACAGCAAACACGCACACTTGGCGTTATGACACTCGTGGCAATCAGCGCGGCAGACTGTGCCGCGCATAGTATGAATTCTCTGGGTCCGTTTGCCGTTGGGGAACTGATAAAAAATGGGCAGATGACTGCCGCGCAGGCTGGCGTGTGGAGCAGTGTAGAAATGCTCTCTTATGCGGCGGCCATGACGGGCATAGCCTCCGCTGTTCATCGTATCAGGTTGCGGTCTCTGGCGCTTGTTGCCGCGATCTGCGTTGTTTTTGCACAGGCGACGTCTGCCTATGTAAATGGTTTCTGGATATTACTGGCGCTCCGTGTGCTGTCCGGATTGGGGCTTGGCGCACTGAATGCGGTTGTCAATGTGGGCGCCAGCCGACTGGGGCAACCTATTTTTGTGCTCTCTTTTGTGATGGTCGTTCAGACGATTGTTTTTTCTGCATCCAGCCTTGTTCTGCCTTCTATCGGTAAGATAGCCGGGCAGAAGGGTGTTTTCCTCGTTCTGGCGTGTATTGTGCTCGCACTGGCACCCCTGATGCGGCTGCTGCCCGATACCGTTAATCAGCTCCGAGGCGTAGTGCGCACGGGGCAGCCCGCATCTGGGCCTGCTGTTGCCGCATTACTTGCAGTGTTGTGCTACACGGGTGGCAGTCTCGCGGTCTGGCCTTTTACGGAGCGTATTGCCGCGTCAGTAGGCCTCACCACAGCATCATTTGGCACATTATCAGCATTTTCAAATATACTCGGCTTGTGCATCTGTCTTGCGAGTGTGCGGCTTAGCCGGAACACGGCAAGTATGCGCCTGCTGATTCCCGCACTTCTACTGACGGGTGTGATCTGCTTTTTTCAGGCATGGCCGCCATCGTGGCTGGTTTTTAAAGCAGCATTTTCTTTAAACTATGCTTTGTGGTTTTTTATCTACCCTGCTCTGGTTGGCTTAACCTGCCTGGTTGACCCTTCAGGAAAGCTGGCGTCTCGTTCCGGAGGCGCGTGGATGCTTTCTCAGGCAGCCACAACAATTCTGGCTGGTGTCGCGGGTAATAGCGGCCAGTATCTGGGGATTGGTTTTCTCAGTTTCGTGCTGTGTCTTCTGTCAGCTTGTTGCGTGTTTCTGGTCAAACCTCACCAGATTATGGCGCGGTAGCGGTTAGAGGGCCTCAGTGGTTTCATCGTGAGGCAATTTCCTGCGTCTGCTGCGTCACATCATACTGGAACAGGCAGGACGTGGCATCTGAAAGTGCAAACAGCGCCGCCTGTGTGTTGTGTGCGGGCACCAGTGCGCCTCCGAGCAGCAGCACAAGCACGCCTGCCGTCAGGCCAGACCAGAGTGTTTTTCTGTGCATAAGTTCGGTCTCCACGGCTGAATGAGCTTTCCTTGAAAGGGGGCCAGATGCCCAAAATTCTATTCCACTAAAATATATTGAATTATGTTTTTTACAACGAGAAAAATATGTGCTTATTTTATTTCAGATTTAACCGTGTGGTTTTGGGGTGCGCTTATGACAATCCAGCTAGGCCAGACCGCTCCTGATTTTGTGCAGGACAGCACGCAGGGGCCAATCCAGTTTCATTCATGGCTCGGGGAGGGGTGGGGCATCCTGTTCAGCCATCCGAAGGACTTCACTCCTGTCTGCACGACTGAACTGGGGGCCGTCGCGCAGCTTGCGCCTGAATGGGAGAAGCGGAACACCAAAGTGCTCGGCCTCTCGGTGGACGACCTGAAAGACCATGCCTCATGGGAGGCGGATATTGCTGAAACTCAGGGCAGCAAAGTTAATTTTCCCATTCTGGCAGATACCGACAAAAAAGTTTCCACCCTTTACGGGATGATCCATCCGGACGCTGACCCGAAGGTGACGGTGCGAAGCGTCTTTATTATCGATCCCGGTAAAAAAGTCAGACTGACGCTGACATATCCGCCCTCAGCAGGCCGAAACTTCAATGAAATTCTGCGGGTGCTTGATAGCCTCCAGTTAACGGACAAACAGAAAGTGACCACCCCGGCCAACTGGCAGGCCGGGGATGATGTGATTATTGCGCCATCTGTCAGTGATGAGCAGGCAAAAACCCTGTTCCCGCAGGGCTGGAAGACGCTCAAGCCTTACCTGCGTCTGGTGAAGCTTTCCTGAAATCAACCGAACGTCCTGATCAGACAAGGAATGTGTGATGCGACAGAGTGTGCATAAACGGACAATGGACGCAAAAAACGTTGGAAGCGTAATGTCTGCTCTCAAAAGAAAACCTGTGCCGCGTCTGTCATTCTCAGGACAAAGCAGGCTCCCGCAGAAAGCAGCGTCCCTGCATCAGGAGGTGAACGTACAAGACAGCGCGCCAGAGGAGATCGTCCGGCGTCTTTCTGCGTCTCTGGCCGGGTTTGAAGTCCTCATTGTGCCGGGTCTGGATGGGTCTGCCCGCCACCACTGGCAATCCAGTTGGCAGAGACTGTTTCGGGCCAATGGTGTTGCGGTGCGGCGCGTCACGCAGGCCAACTGGTCAAAACCTGATTATGAGAACTGGGTGACGGCGCTGGTTGCGGCAGTCAAAAAAAGCAAAAAGCCCGTTCTGCTTGTCGGGCATAGTCTGGGCTGCCTTCTGATTACGCATGCGATCAAAAAAGGACTGCTGCCTGAGACGGTTGCCGGTGCCTTGCTGGTTGCGCCTGCGGATGTGGAGAATGGACCTGAGCTGGAGCGGTACCGGGTGGCGGCGTTTAGCCCTGTCCCGTTGTCCCCGTTGCCATTTCCGTCCGTAGTGGTCGGGAGCCGGAATGACCCGTGGCTGAGTGTCACATCGGCTCGGAAATTTGCACGGCACTGGAGCGCCTCTTTTGTCGATGCTGGCCGCAAAGGGCATATCGGCAACCAAAGTGACCTTGGGGACTGGCTGGATGGCCTGTTATTTCTGGACCGCCTGACGCAAACAGTCCTCCTGGAGAAAACGGGACTGTCACGCCACCAGAAAAGAGTCTTGCAGTAATCCGGAGGGATACGCAGGTTTTGTCCTGCCTTTTCTGAGGAGCCTCCATTTCAAATAGACGCTCTTCAGAAAATATCAGTCCTTCAGGCAGGAGAGCAGACTCACTCATGTGGGTCTGCTCAGTGCGCCTAGGTTTTAAGAGTCTTCACTCAGAAATCCATTCCGGCCTGAAGGAAGGCATACCGGCCAATGGCGTTCTGCGAATACATCGCCAGATCAGTATTGATCACGCCATCTGGTATGAAGGGCGGCTTTTTATCGAGAAGATTGTTGACGCCTGCTGTAAAGTTCCAGTCTTTCAGTCTATAGCCCAGCGTCACATCATGCGTGAAAATGCCGGGCACGTTCCATGACCCTGCGGAGGAATGGGTGAGGTCAACAGAGCCGTTGTTCAGCCGCATGCCGCTGGTATAGTTCATCATGTAAGTCAGGCTGAACGCTTTATGCGTCCATGTGGCCGTTGCGTAATCTGTAATACGGGGGTGCCCCACACCTGCGCCCGCATATGCACCGCCACCGGTATAGTAAAGGCGGCCCGTACCGTTTCTGAAGGAAGATCCGGCATAAGGCTGCACATTATAGCCAACCAGCCCTTGCAGATTATTGCTGAGGGTCAGAACATCCGTGCGGGTCAGGCGCACGCGGTAATCAAGGTCAAAATCAATGCCGTTCGTGGTCATCTGGCCAAGGTTCTGCGTTGTGGCATTCACCATGGTGATCTGCCCGTTACTGTCACGCGGAGAAATATTGGCACAGTAACCGGGGGATGCCCCGGTGTAACACTGGTCCACAATATACTGGGTCCCAACGGAGCCAATGGTATTTTTAAGCGTGGTATGCCAGTACTCCACCGAGAGCGAGAGCCCCGGAGTCCAGCGCGGGGTAATGACCGTGCCAAACGTGTAAGTCCGGCCGACTTCCGGGCCGAGTTTGGGGTTTCCGCCCTGCAGGCTGGGGAGCTGATTGGAATAGGCCTGCGTGACCTTGCCGGGCACGGCACCGGCCTTCATGCAGTTGGCAACAACAGTTGCCGCCGCTGCGCCATAATAGTCCGGGCGTGTGCAGGGATCGATGGCCGCAGGAAAACCGACGGCCTGACCACCATACAGAGAATACACGCTGGGCTGCCGGAACGATGTTCCCAGCGTTGCCCGGAAGCGGATATCCTTAACAGGAGCCCAGTTAATACTGACTTTCCAGTTTTCCGTATCGCCAAACGTGTTGTAGCGCGACCAGCGGCCCTGACCATCAATCGTCAGATCTTTCGCGAAGGCGACGTTATGCAGCAGGGGCACTTTGCCTTCCAGATAGACTTCAGTCGCGTTAAAGCCGCCGCCCGTGCTGGAGGTGTAGGACCCCGCGACGTTGCCTGCCTGCACCTCCGGGTCCGCATGGTAGGAAAGCTGTTCACTGTGGTGTTCCATCCCCAGCGCTATCCCGATGGGGCCACCGCCTTTGTAAGGGAGTTTCACAACATCGTTGTTGTTGATACGGAGGTTGAAGTCTCGCAACTGATAGGTGGAATGATCAATTTCCGTATGTCTGGCGTAATCAACCGCAGATTTTGGCCATGTCTGGAAAGGATCAAACAAAGTGCATCCCGCCTGAGATGTGCAGACGGAAGGATCATACGCAATGGAAGATCCGTTTTGTGAAACCCCCAGTTCCTGCAAAATGTTGGCATAATTGACCAGCCCTTGCGTCCGCAGGGTGTTCTGCGTCATGCCGTAAGACATGGAGGCATCATACTGCCAGTTGCCAACAATCGTCCCGTTGCCCCCGGCAATGACCTGATACGAATCATTTGCGGAATCATAAGACCGTGGACCGAATTCTACAGTTCTTTTATAAAGTCCGACATCCTGCCCCCAGACATTATAGGGGTTGCCAGCAGGCAGAACAAAGGCCGCTGGCAGAGAATTAACGCCAACACTCCCGGTCAGGGGCTGGGCAGAAAGCTGCGCCTGAGAGGATTTGTGCGTATACCGTACGTTGGCATAGAGATTGAGATGTTTGTTAATCTCATAATGCGCGTCACCCGTCAGAGTGCTGCTTTGTATATACTGGGATAACGTCCCTTCCGGCCCGTAATTATAACGATCAGACGCAGTGAGAGGAGAAAAACCTCCGTTTGCGTCGGGCTTGAGCTGCTTGCCCCCGACAAGAGCCGTGGTGGTGGGGGTAATACCAGACCCGTAAACAACCGAACCGCCCGGTGCAGGGTTGTTGATCTGGGGGTTATAAGCCCAGTCGCGGTCCCGCTGCATAACCGGCCCCTGGCTCAGATACTGGCCGCCGATGGTGATATTGCCGCGGTCGTGATCAAAGTTGAAGCCTTTGATGCCGGAGATCATACCCGTCCGCTGGTCCCCATACTGGGTGATGCCGCCTTTGACGGTAATATTGCCGGTGGTCAGATTGTGCTTGAGCTTGATGTTGATCACGCCAGACACAGCATCTGCGCCATAAAGCTCTGAGCCACCATCCTTCAGGATTTCCACGCTCTGAACCATGGAAACCGGGATCATGTTCAGATCTACGCAGGAGGAGCCTGAGCCGCCGTTCTGCACCTGTCGTTTACCATCAACCAGAACCAGAACGCGGGAGGCCCCAAGGTTGCGGATATCCGGGCAGGCAATACCGCCCCCGCCATTGGTGGTGCTGTTATAGCTTCCGCCACTGCCCATGGAGGGCAGGCGCTGGAGATAGTCGGACAGTGTGGTTGCGGATGTCCGCTGAATATCCTTGGCCGTGATAATCTGCACCGGGTTGGCGTTGGAATTGTTGGAAGAACGAAGCATGGAGCCCGTCACAACCACATTTTCAGGAGATGTGCTGCGCGTTTCCTGCTGGTCCGCAACGTGCAGCAGAGTTTTCTTCTCGCTCTTTCGGGCGGAGGCTGTGCTGTATTTGACAGACGTTTTTTTAGGAAGCTGCGCGTCCTCTGCGTACGCCACGCCACTCTGTAACGGTGAGACCACCGCGAACAGACTAAGGCTGGAGGCTGAGTAAAGCAGAAAGTGTCTCAGGGTTTTGTAGCGCATGGTCGGAACATCTCCTGAGTATGGAAAGGGACGGGCGTGATGAAACAGAGTATTCATCCGGGCTGTTCATAGCATCATCGCAACAAACAGCAGGGCGCAATTCCATATTGTTCTGTGCCGTATAACTTCGGGTTATGGTGGGAGTTTGTTTTTATGTATTCAGGTATTAATATGGGTCTAAGAATAAAATAAAGTTTGTTTTGGAGGTATTTCATTTGAAAAGAATGGTGAATATTTATGATGTAAAGAAAATGGCGGTTATCTGTGGTCACTCCTTTGACAGAAAGCCTGTATCTACGGGCCTTTGCATAAGGATGAAGTCCTGAGAAAAATGCCCGGAGGATAAGAGTGAAAACGAGATTCTGTTCCAGAACATTTAAAAAAAGATCAGAAAATAAAAAGATGTATGGAGAAAATATTGATCCATAACAGAAAGTTGAAGTCTTCTGTCCTTATAGAAACTTAAAAAGGGAAAAATTTTGCTTTTCTGATGGGAGAGTGAAGGCCCAAAATGGGTCTTTCTAATTTGTTGTGGTATGTTAACATTAGGAAACCAGACCAGAAAGGATAAAACGCTTATTATGCGTTTACGTCAGATCGAAGTTTTTTATGCGATCATGTCCACGGGCTCTCTGCGTCGTGCTGCGGAGGTGCTGCATGTCTCTCAGCCCGCCGCCAGCAAGGTGCTGCGCTATGCTGAGCAGTCTTTAGGGTTTGCCCTGTTCGAGCGGACAGGGGGCAGGCTGGTGCCCACGCGGGAAGCACGGATTATGCTGCCCCACGTTAATACAATTTTTGAAAAGATTTCTGACCTTAAAAGGCTTACGGAAAATCTGCGTTATGCGCGGGATGGTCACGCTATCAGTATTGGCTGTGTGCCTAGTCTGGGGCTGAGCGTGGTGCCCCGAGTCATTCAGCGCTATCACGCGGCCCATCCGGGGAACGAACTGACAATTGATACGTTGCACGGGCCGGAAATTGTCTCGCGTATCCTCAATCATGACCTTGATCTGGGTATTGTCTTCGGCACCTATGAAAAGCAGGGGCTTACGGCCAGCCATATTGCCGATGTTCCGCTGGTGCTGATTGATCAGGACGTGACGAAGGGGCCGGTCGCTCTGGAAGATATTGATCCGGCCCGCTATATCGGCCTGAGCGAAAATGACCCGACAGCGCGCCTTCTGGATATGGTGTGGGAAGAAGCCAGTCTGTCGGCTGTACCCGTTGTGCGGGTGCGCACGCATTATATGGCGGCGGAACTGGTCCGGTTGGGGGGAGGCTGCGCCATTGTGGATGGACTGACGGCTCTGCATCATCCCGGTTTGCCTACCCCGCTCCCACTCAAGCCGCCACTGGGGATAGCCTGTACGGTTCTCTTCCGGGCGGATTACGCCCTTTCTCATATTTCCCGTGATATTCTGGAACTTCTCAAAAAAGAGATCACAGACGATCTTGCTGGTCTGCCTGCTCTGTAACCCCCCCCCTTAACCGCTGGCTAATGGTTCGTGACATTTTTGACATGGACAGCGTTCCGTTTTCTTCTGATCATTCCGATATCGTATTTACGTGGTGGTGGCGGGGAAGGCAGGTGGACGATGTCTGGATCAGGGACCTATAAAAAGCGACTTCTTCTTTTAGGCATTTCTGCCTTTTGTTATGGCTTGACGACTGAGGCACACGCCCAGATCATTTCTCTGCCCGGGACAACCACAGGGAAAGCCATAACCAACAAATCGTCGAAAAAATCGGACGCGACGGTCAAAACAAACGGCAAGGATGAAGCGATCACCGTGGTCGGCACGCATCTGGGTGCTGTTGAAACGGCGGAAGTTCAGCCGGTTACCGTCATTACAAGTGAGCAGATTCAGCAGTCTTCCTCTATGACAACGGGGGATGTTTTTGCGCACATCCCGTCCATGGGGTTTTCAGGGAACACCTATTCCAACGCAGGCGGCTCCTGCCTGAATATCCGGAGCCTTGGCACGGCCCGTACACTGGTTCTGGTTGACGGCCACCGTATGGTCAACGGGAATGGCGCGGTTGATTGCCCGGATGTGAACAGCATTGTTCCCGCCATGATTGACCGTATTGAAATCCTGAAAGATGGCTCTTCTACAACTTACGGATCTGACGCCATTGCAGGCGTGGTCAATATTATTCTGAAGAAGAATTTTACCGGTACAACGCTGACCGCAAACGGCGGGATCAGTGAATACGGTGATGATCAGACGACGGCGCTGACCGCCGCGCATGGGTTCAATTTCATGCATGACCGTGGCAATTTTACTATTGCCGGGTCCTATAACTATCAGGCGCCCATGGCGGCTGATCAGCGCAAATGGGCGATGCAGGAAGCAAAGGTCAATAACCCGCCGGGGCAGGACCAGTATTATGGTTCCCAGTATGGCGCTCTGCCTGTTTATGCGGCCCTCAACGGAGGGGCACCTTTAACACCGTCCAGTGATGGTGTGGCGCAGTCCGTCATTTCTGACGGGCATGGTGGGTACAGGCCGTATAAATGGAGTGATAACTATGATTACTCCAAAGATAACCAGATTATAGCGGAACAGCAGGTCGGCTCTCTGGCCTCTACAGGGCATTTTGACGTCAACAGCAATCTTCAGCTCTATATGACGGCGAATTACAGCCACACGCATACAGTCAGCGCAGGCACGCCGATGTATATCGCCACACCCGCCACGACGCTGACAGGCAATTCTGGCGCAATGGTTGTGCCCGCCGGTGAGCCGGGAAATCCGTTTGGGTCAGATGTCGCGCTGAACCAGCGTATGTTCGGGATTGGCCGTGAATATGACTATGAAAATATTGATTACTACCAGCTGACAGGCGGGGCGCGCGGCACGTTGCCGCATACGGGTGGCTGGACGTATGATTTCTTCTTCTCTTACGGTAAAACCACAACGTCCGATAAAGGCACGGGCCGCGTTAACTGGCGCAATATGGAAAACGCGCTGGGCTTCCATCAGACGGGCGGCGCTGGCTCAACAGAAGGGTATTATGACCCTAACCTTTGCGCAAATACCGCTGGCTGCTCACCGTATAACCCTTTTTCCGGCACCATGTCCCGCGCGGCTGCCAACTATATCAGCTTTGATGATGTGTATCCGTCCGCTCAGGAAATGCGGGACGTCCAGTTTACTGTTGCCAACAAGCATCTTGCCCGCCTGCCGTATGGTCCGCTGGGGATTGCGCTTGGGGTCGAACATCGCAGTCTGAATGGCTACTGGCATTCTTCATGGCAGGATCAGGCTGGCCTGAACTCCAATCAGGTGCGCGGGGATACTGGCGGCGGCTATAACGTGACAGAAGTTTTTGGGGAGCTGAGTATTCCTCTGTTGCGGAATCTTCCGGCAGTTAAAGCTCTGAATGCTGAAGTTTCCGGGCGATTTTCAAATTATAATACCTTTGGGCAGGCTTATAACTGGCACGCAGGTCTGATTTATGCGCCGACCGACGATATTAAATTCCGGGCGAACATCGCGACGGGTTTCCGGGCCCCGACCATTCAGGATCTCTATAAAGCCAAAATTATCAGCCTGACGGGCACGCGTGATCCGTGCGCGTATATTTCCACCTACCCCGGCGCCGTGCAGAGCACCATTGCGGATAACTGCCGCGCTCAGGGCATCAACCCGAACACATTCAAGCAGACCAATGGATCTCTGAAATATGAAACTGGCGGCAATGTGAATCTGAAGCCGGAAATTTCCAGAACCTATACCATTGGTTCCATCATCACACCGCGGTTCATTCCGGGCTTTACGGCAACGGTGGATTATTTCCATACCCATATTACGGAAACAATCGGCTATCCGTCTCTCTCGACCGAGCTCAACGGCTGTTATGAAAGCACGGGCCTGTCCAGCAGCTACTGCTCCATTCTCAATGGGCGCGATGTGAATGGCCAGCTTTACCCGATTGCGCGTCTGCATGAAAATACCGGTGCTTTTATTGAAGATGGTCTGGATATCAACGCATCCTATCAGGTGCCGATTGACTACAATAATACGCTGACATTCGGTGCGGATATTCAGGACATCATGTCCTACAAAGCGCAAAGCCAGGATGGCCAGCCTCTTATTTCCTATCTCAGCACGGATGCGGGCGTGCCAAAGTGGGTTGCCAACGGGTCTGCCACCTTTACTCATGGTCGCTGGAGCCTGACATACATGCTCCGGTTTATTGATGGGTTCACGTATTATCCCAGTTCTTCTTATGGCCCGACTGTCTCCGAGTGGTGGAAAACCAATCAGGCCTGGTATCATGATCTGATGCTGACCTATCACGGAGACATCTACAGTGTGACGGCAGGTGTGAAAAACCTTGGGGGTCGGGACCCGAATTTCTACGCAAACGGTGATTATAATACGTCACCCGGAATGTATGACTATGCCGGGCGGTATGTTTATCTGAAGGCGCAGGTTCATTTCTAGGTCAGAGCATGAGGCGGGGGCCGTGCAGCCTTCGCCTTCTTCCCGCATCCTCTCTTTTGATATCCTGCGCGGTGTAACCGTTGCTGTCATGATTCTGGTCAACAATCCGGGGGACTGGAGCAAGGTCTGGCCCCCGCTGGAGCATGCCGCATGGAATGGCTGCACCCTTGCTGACCTTGTTTTTCCGTTTTTCCTGTTCCTCATGGGATGTGTCATACCCTTTGCGTTTGACAGACGCCTGAGCGAGGGAGTGCAGCGGAGCCAGTTGATGGCGCATATCGCGTGGCGCGGTCTGGCATTAATTGGCTTTAAATTTTTGCTCAGCCTGTATCCGTTCTTTCATTTCGGGCATCTGCGCTTTTTTGGAGTCCTGACGCGGATTGCCCTGTGTTACGTCGCGGCTGCCAGCCTTTATGTGTTTGTCCGCAAGCCGGTGGTTTTAGTGTCCGTTATCGCGATCCTCCTGCTGGCTTACGGGGGGATGCTGTATGCGCTGCCCGTGCCGGATGCAGGCTGGCCCGGGAAGGATTTTCCTTTTCTGGATGCCGATAAAAATATGGCGGCATGGCTGGACAGGCAGTTTTCCGCGTGGTGCCAGACATGGCTGCATACTGGCGTGCTGTATGAAAAGACGTGGGACCCGGAGGGGCTTTTAAGCAGCCTTCCCGCAGTCGGGACGACATTATCTGGCGTTTTGACGGGCCAGCTCTTCCGGCGGCCAGATATTTTGCCGGCGCGGCGGCCCGCGCTTCTTATGGTCGCGGGTCTTCTTGCTGTTGTCCTTGGTCTGCTGTGGGGGCTGGTTTTCCCGCTGAACAAGTCCTTATGGACAAGCTCCTTCACGCTCTTCACAACCGGGGCGGCGCTCTGCTGCCTGAGCGTGTGTGACTTTCTGTTTGATCTCCGGATGGTGCAGAGAAACAGTTCTGTTATGTGCTCTGTTACGACGTTTTTCAGGATATTTGGGACAAACGCCGTCTTTGCGTTTCTCTTTTCGGGTTTTGTCGCAAAAACGCTGCTTGCTCTGCCCTCTCCGGTAAAAGAGGGGGTGTCTTTTCAGGCGTGGCTCTCTTTTGTCCTCAGGGCCGGGTATCCCTCCACGCCACTCACATCTTTTCTATTTTCCATCTTTTTCCTTATGCTCGTTTTTGTGCCACTTTATGGGCTGTACCATAAAAAAATATTTCTAAAGCTTTAGAGTTTTCTCATGTTTCAAACACAGGTCTTTTCCTCCATGCGTTCAAATCAGACACGATTAAAGCGGCGTTTCAGCATGTTCGCACAGTGCGGTGCGCTGGCGGCACTGTGTCTGGTGGTGGCAGGCACGTCTGTCCAGGCGGCAACAGTCTCTCTGCCAGATGGCCTGACAGAAAAGCAGATTGATGATGTGGTGGACAAAGCACGGCAGGCTTTTGATGTGCCGGGTGTTGCCGTTGGTGTGATTCATGATGGAAAAATCGTGTTCGCCAAAGGGTATGGGCGCAAGGCTGATAATCAAAAAAGTGGTCAGGTCGATACCAGCACCCTTTTCGCGATCGGCTCCAACAGCAAGGAGTTTACAGCAACCGCGCTTGCAACGCTGGTTGATGAAGGCAAGCTGAAATGGACAGATCGCGTTAATGATATTATGCCCGAATTCAGGGTTTCAGACCCGTGGATTACGCGGGATTTTCGTGTGAGTGATCTGCTGACGCATCATAGCGGCATGGGGCTTGGTGCCGGAGATCTGATGCTGTTTTCGCACAGCACGTTTACTCGGCAAGATATTCTGGCGGCATTGCCCTACATGCCGTTCACGGGGCGTTTCCGGGCCGACTATGCCTACAATAATCTGCTTTATGTTGTAGCCGGGGCGCTGGTGGAAAAAGTATCCGGCCAGACATGGGAGCATTATGTTCAGACGCGCCTGATTGATACCGCAGCACTCCCGGCGTGTCAGAGCACATTCCCGGTCAAGGGGCAGGCGGATGTTGCGGCGGGGCAGGGGAGTGATGGTGTGCTGCCTGACTACGCAGAACCCTCGGCCATGGCACCCGCAGGCGGTGTGTGGTGCAGCGTGAACGGGATGAACCGCTGGGTTCAGACCCTTCTGAATGGCGGCCAGACCGTGGATGGCCGGAAGGTGATCAGTCTGGCTCAACGGGATGCGCTCTGGGCACCCCACGCGCTCCTGCCATTGCCAGACAGTGCCGACAGGACAAAAAGCCATTTCCGGGCCTACGGCTATGGGTGGTTTATGGAAGATTTTTACGGCCTCAAACGGGTCTGGCATACAGGCACCGTCAGCGGCATGGTCAGCTATGTTTCCATGCTGCCGGAAAAAAATACAGGGCTGGTGGTCCTCACCAATCATGATGATAACCACGCGACCTATTCCATCGCTCTGACCATGAGTGCGCTGATTGCGACAGGCAAAAGTGATGACTGGGTTGCCTACTGGCAGAATGAAGCCAGAAAGGCGCAGGCAAAGGCCGCGCAGGAGGCTTCTACAACCGGACCGGGCTCCCCCGCGCGGCCCTTTATAACGCTCCCGGTCTCTGAGCTGAAAGAGTATGTCGGGCTTTATCATGATGCGTGGCGCGGCGATATCCGCCTGTTTCTGAAAAATAACGCTCTTGTTATGGAATTTGGTAAGGCAGACGGCCTTTCCGGCACATTGTCGGCTCTCCCGCATGATCTGTTTGTGGCAAAGTGGCAGAACCGGGCTGAGGATGCCGGGGATGACAGCTATGTGCAGTTTGAGCGCGATATGTCCGGTAAGGTTACGGGGTTTCATATGCAGGTTGTCGGGTCTGATTTCAGTTTTGATGCACAGGATCTGCATCCGCTTAAAGTGTCTGCGCCATGACCGGGCGGCAGTTTCCTTTCTCCCGCAGACATTTTTTGCAGGGATCTTCTCTTCTGCTGGCGCAGGCTGGTCTTTCCGGGTGCCAGACGCCGGGTGAACTGAACAGGTTTGCAAAGGCGGATGCGCTGATAGAGCAGGCCATCAGGCGGGGCGAGTGCCCCGGCGTCGTATGGGGTGTCGGGCAGCATGGGCGGTTGCTGCATCGGGGTGTCTTCGGCGCGCGCAGTCTTGTGCCGGTGCAGGATGCCATGACGTGGGACACGGTGTTTGACATGGCGTCTCTCACCAAACCGATGATCACCGCACTGGCCGTTATGCAGCTTGTGGAAAAAGGGCTGGTGGACGTAGATGCGCCGGTTGCCCGCTACCTTCCGCAGTTTGCCGCAGGGGGTAAAGGCCAGATTACGGTGCGCCTGTTGCTGACGCATTTTTCCGGCCTGCAACCTGACCTGCCCCGCGTGCCGGACTGGTGGGGCAAATCCGCCGCGACAGACCGCATTATGCAGGCTGTTCCCGTCAAAACACCCGGCAGCAGCTTTATCTATAGTGATCTCAATTTTATTGCTCTTGGTCTGCTTGTTGAAAAGCTGACAGACCAGACGCTGGATGTGTATGCACAGGCGGCCATTCTCAAACCGCTTGGCATGACGCAATCCGGTTTTCTGCCGCCTGCCACCATGCAACCGCGCATTGCACCAACCCAGTATGATGAACACGGCACCATGCTGCGCGGTGTGGTGCATGACCCAACTGCCCGCAGGATGAACGGCGTTGCGGGGAATGCAGGTCTCTTTTCCACCGCAGAGGATGTGATGCGCTATGCGCAGGCCTTGCTGGATCAGCGCGCCGGGCGGCCCAGTGCATTTCCTCTCAGCCGAGCCCTGCTGCTGCGGATGACAACACCGCAACAGCCCACGGATCAGACGAGCCTACGTGGCTTTGGGTGGGATATTGCCTCGCCGTATGCCACGCCGCGCGGCGAGAGACTTTCACACCAGTCCTTCGGGCATACCGGGTTCACGGGCACATCTTTGTGGATTGACCCCGAGAATGACTGCTATGTTTTTATTCTGACCAACCGTGTTCATCCCAATGGCGGGCACAGTGTGGTGCATCTGCGGCATGATGTGGCGACTGCGGCCGGAGAGGCTCTGGGGCTGCCTCTGGCTGTGCCGTAATCTCTGAAGCCTCTGTGGTGTTAACTTCAGGTTATGGGGGGCGGGCATTTTTTAAATGGCATGCCGGGGTATCTCTTTTTAGGTTTTTCTTCTGAGAAGATCCCCGCACTCCGGCGTGAGCATGTTTCAGCGGGCTCGTCATTCTACACAAGGGGTCAGCGGATTTTATGCCTGCAAAACGGACAATTACGGTAGTCGGCGGGGGCGTTATTGGCCTGACAACCGCTTATGCGCTTATCCGTGCCGGACATAGCGTGACACTGGTCGAGCAGGAAGAGCATGTTGGGGAGCAGGCCAGTTTTGGCAATGGCGGGCAGCTGAGCTACCGCTATGTGCGGCCACTGGCGGATGCTGGTGTTCCGCTTGAAGCCTTTTCATGGATGGTACGGCCTGATTCCCCAATTTCACTCCGGCTCCGGCTGGACTGGAAGCAGTGGCGCTGGCTGACGGATTTTCTGCTGGCGTGTAATGCCAGAACCAACAGCGCTAACGCTGCCCGGCTTTTAAAACTTGCCCTGCAATCACAGCAGGCGCTGCATCAGTGGCGGCAGGATGGTCTGGCGGATTTCCTGTGGCGCAAACCGGGGAAACTGGTTGTCTACCGGAACGCACAGAAATTTTCCAAAGCAGCAAAGAATGTCAAAAACCCGCAACAGGAGCAGGTGCTCACCCCGGCCGACTGCGCACGGGTGGAACCCGCCTTTGCAGGTCTTTCCCCCACACTGGCAGGCGGGATTTTCTCCCCGGATGATGAAGTTGCGGACTGCTATCTGTTCTGCCAGTCTCTTCTCAAATCTCTTCAAAACAGCAAAGAATTCCGTCTGATCAACGGTGTTGCCACACTCGAGGCCGGGCAGGCGGGGGCGTGCCAGGTGCGGGTTGATGGGGCACTTTTGCCGACAGATCTTGTTGTGCTGGCGGCAGGTCTGGCCTCGCGCACGCTGGTGCAGCCTCTGGGGCTTACTCTGCCGCTCTACGGGCTGAAAGGATACAGCCTGACAGTGGAGGCTGACCCCGTTTTGCTACCTGATGTGAGCGTGACGGATTATGATAACCGTGTAGTCTATGCCCGGCTGGGGGAGCGTCTCCGTATTGCCGCTATGGTCGATATCGGGGCGCTTAATGCGTCGCCTGACCCGCAGCGCATTGCATCCTTGCGGCATCTGGCGGAAGAAACGCTTCCTGCCGCCGGGCCTTACGCGTCCGCCGTGACATGGGCCGGGATGCGCCCTGCAACACCGACAGGCGTGCCGTTGGTGGAACGGACGCAATGGCGTAACCTGTTGCTGAATGTTGGTCACGGCGCTCTGGGGTTCACGCTGTCCTGCGGGGCGGCCGTCACTATTCGTGATCTTGTTGAAGAAATGCAGCCTTAACATGAAACAGTCCGCCTCCGCTCTTTCCCGTCGTCGTGTTCTGCTGGGAGGTGTGGCCGCGGGTCTGGCTGGCTTTGTCACTCCGTCTGCTCTGGCCCGTAAAGGCGGGAACTCCCGGATTATGGAGGGAGAGGGGCTGGAGGCGCCGGTTGAGGTGCTGGAAGACCAGTGGGGTGTGCCGCATGTTCGCGCGGCTTCCGTGCCGGATGCGTTTTTTGCAAATGGTTATCTGGTTGCGCGGGACAGGCTCTGGCAGCTTGATTTTGAGTATCGCCGCGCGCTGGGGCGGCTGGCGGAAGTGTTTGGCCCGGATTTTGTGCCGTCTGATACCGCGAGCAGACTTTTCCTGTTCCGGGGTGATGCGCAGGCGGAGTTTGCTGCGCTTCCCTCTACAGTGCAGGCTTCTGCCCGTGCCTACGTGGCGGGAATTAACGCGTATCTTGCGCACCTGCAAAATAATGAAGAACAATATCCTGAAGAATTCAGGATTTTTTCGTACACGCCGCTTGTCTGGGATGTGCTGGACCTTGTGCGGATCCGCGCGGAAGCGACCGGGAACACACAGGCTGAAATTCGCCGTGCCCGGCTGGCCGCGCAGGATGCGCTTGCTTATGACGCACTGATTATGCCCCTGCGCCCTGCTCACACCCTTACGGTGCCGGACGGGCTGGATGTGCAGGCTGTGACGGAACAGGATCTGGGCCTTTTTGGGGTTTTGCAGGATGGCCCCCCGCTCTCTGGCCTGCATATACCTCCATCCCGTACGGAAGGCGACCACCGCCGCGCTAATGAAGGGAGTAACGCATGGGTCATAGCCCCCACGCGCACAGCAACAGGTCGGCCTGTTCTGGCGAATGACCCGCATCTCAGCTTCGGCTCACCGGGGCCACGCCATGTTATTCATCTGACGGCACCGGGGCTGGATGTGATTGGTGGCGGCGCACCGGGTATGCCCGGTGTCATGCAGGGGCATAACGCATATTTTGCTTTTGGACGCACCAATTTTCATATTGATCAGGAAGACCTCTTTATCCTGCGCACGCATCCCGATCACCCGGATCGCTATTTCCATAACGGGCGCTGGGTGAAGATGGAGACGGAAGAGACCACCATTGCGGTGCGTGGTGGTCCTGCGCAGGGCGTGAGGCTTCGTTATGCGGCGCAGGGGCCTGTTGTGTCGGCTGATGGGGTGCGGAACAGGGCTGTGGCAGTGTCTGCCACATGGCTGTATCCGGGTGCTAATGGTATGCTGGCAAATATTGGAATCAATCTGGCCAGTGACTGGGCCAGTTTCCGTAAGGCTCTGAAGCTCCATACCAGCCCGACAAATTTTACATACGCGGATACTGCCGGGAACATTGGCTGGCAGGCAGCGGGCGGGCTGCCGGAGCGGCGTAACGGGTATGATGGACTGCTCCCCGCACCGGGGGACGGGCGTTATGACTGGAAAGGTCTTCAGCCGCTGGATGCCCTCCCGAACAGTTTTAATCCGGCTTGTGGCTGGTTCGGGACCTCGAACGAACTTAATCTGCCCGCGGATTATCCCTACGCGGAACGCTGTGTGAGTTATGAATGGAAGGACCCGTACCGTTACCAGCGGGTTGCAGAGGTTCTTCAGGCCTCTCCGCGCGCCACTCTCGCGCAGAGTGTGGCATTGCAGCACGATACACTCTCGCATCTCGCTTTGTCCGTCGTGCAGTTTCTGCCGGATGTTCCTGCGCATCTGGCGGCGGAAGCGACCCTCTTGCGCCGGTGGGACGGGCATGTTGAGGCAGCCAGCGCCGGGGCCGCGCTGTATGAGGCCTGGTGGACACGGCTGAATACGCTGTTCTATCAGGCGCTGGTGCCCGCACATCTGCGCCCCCTGCTGCCACAGCCGCTTAATGCCTCTGTTCTGCTCGCACTCCTGCAAACGCCGGATGAAAGATTGGGGACGGCCCCAGAAGCGCAGAGAAATACTTTGCTTGTCGCAGCTTTTCAGCAGGCAGTGGATGAACTGCGTGACAGGCTTGGGCCGGTTGCCGCCGCGTGGCAGTGGGGCCGGTTACATACGGTGCAGCTTCGTCACCCGCTGCATAGCGTTAAAGCGATAGCAGAAGCATTTTTGCCGATTGGCGGAGAAGACGCCCGTAGCGGAGGGGACGCATATACCGTTATGGCGCGCTGGTATAACCCCAACCTGTCTCATAAAGTCCTTGAACAGGGCCGCAACCCGTACGCCGTAACAGGGGGGGCGAGTTATCTGATGGTGTGTGACGTCGGGGCGTGGGACCAGTCTCTGTTCCTGAATTTCCCGGGACAATCCGCTCTGCCGGGCAGCGGACATTACGAGGATGCTCTGCGTGTCTGGCTGAAAGGGGAGATGCAGCCTCTGCTCTTTTCAGAACAGGCCGTTCAGGCCGGAGCCAGATACCGTTCCACACTCTACCCAAAAGGAAAAACGCCATGAACTTTAAACTCTGTTCCGCTCTGGCTCTGGCGTTTTTTACAACGACCGCACTGGCGCAGACGCCGGAGCGGTCCATGGATCAGCAGATGGATGCTGTGCTGACGCAGGGTGAAAGCCAGCCTCTGGCGGCGCTGGCGGCTGTCAGACTGCATCATGGTCAGCGTGTTTATCAGTATTATGGCGGGTTTGCGCGGCGGGATGGCGTAAATACTGCCCCGGTCAGGCAGGATACACTGTTTCGTATTGCATCAATTTCCAAAGTGGTGACGACCATTGGTCTGATGGAACTGGTGGAACAGGGGAAAGTCAATCTGGACCACGATGTTTCAGACTATCTTGGCTTTACTTTGCGTAATCCGGATTTCCCGCAGACACCCATTACCGTGCGGATGCTTCTGAACCATACATCGACTCTCCGCGATGGCGATGTGTATGTTTTGCCGCCCGGAAAATCCGTGCAGGATTTTTTTGATGCGACCCATAGACCCGGTAATCAGAACTATCATTTTTCTGTCCATGATCGGCACGCGCCGGGAACATATTTTACCTATTGCAATCTCTGTTACGGGCTTGTCGGCACGATTATTGAGCGTGTCAGCGGGGAACGGTTTGACCAGTATCAGAAACATCATGTTCTGGAGCCGCTGAAAATTGATGGTGGATACAACATCATGGCGCTTGACCACCCGGAGCGTCTGGCCACACTCTACGGGCGCGTACCTTCAGGCTATGAGGCCACAGTAGACAGCCAGCCCCTTAAAGGGTGGAGCAAAGATGCGCTGGCCTCTTATAAAATTGGCAGTAACGGAACACTTTTTTCTCCGCAGGGTGGTTTGCGCATTTCCATGCAGGGTCTGACGCGTCTGGCACGCTTCATGATCCAGCGTGGCACACTGGAAGGGGTAAGGCTCCTGATGCCTCAGAGCATTGAGGCAATGGAAACCCCCACATGGACCTTTAACGGCCAGAACGGCGTCTGCCCTTACCCGCTGAGCGCATATGGATTGAGCCTGTTTTTGCTGACAGGCACTGAGGATACCAACGGAAAGCCTGCCAGCCCTTATCCGGGATATAAAGGCGGGCTGCGGGGGCATCTGGGGGATGCGTACGGCCTGCATTCCGGCTTCTGGTATAATCCGCAAAATGGAGATGCCTATCTGTTCGCGGTAGATGGCTTCCCGGATTATGATCAGGAAAAACGCGGAAAATATTCCTCCTTCTCCCGTGTAGAAGAGGAAATTTTCACAACTCTGGCAGGAAAGCAGCCATGAGCCGCCGTTCTGTTCTGGCGCTGGCGCTGCTTGCCGGGAGCATATGGAATGCAGGCGGTGCCGATGCCGCTCCGCTGGATGCAGCGGGAGCTGCCCAGCAGATCCGCGCCCTTCTGGCTATGCCGTTTGCGACTGATCTGGTCGGGGCCAGTGCGGCACCCCGGTTTGCATGGGTGGAAAAGCGGGATGGCGTACGCAACATTCTGGTGGCTGACGCCGCAGGTGCGCCAAAAACCCTGACGCATTATACGCAGGATGACGGAACAGATTTGTGGGGACTGGCTCTTTCTCCCGATGGTAAGACGCTTGCGTACGTGGAGGGAGGAGACCCGGAATATCCGGATGATCCTTCCCCTAACCCTGATCTTCAGGCCTTCCCAACGCATCAGACTGTGTATGTGGTGCGGGAGGATGGCAGGGCGATCCGTGCGGGCGAAGGCTGGAACCCGACTTTTTCCCCCGATGGACAGATGCTGGCGTTTATCCGCAAAGGGTCGTTGTTTATTGGTCCGGTCGGCAAGGTTGCGAAAGAGGTTACGGCGGTACGGGGTAACCTGACATCGCTGCAATGGGCGCCGGATGGCTCGGCGCTTATAGTCACGCTGGACCGGGGCAGCCATACCTTTATCGGACTATGGCGTATCCGGTCCGCCAGCATGATGTTCCTGGCCGCCGCGCTGGCGCAGGATAGTCTGCCTGCCTTTTCCCCCGATGGCCGCTCTGTAGCGTTTGTGCGTGAGCATAAACCGCTGAGTGAAAGCAAGGGGCAGAAAGGCTCTTTCTGGTCTCTGCATGTTTATGATCTGCAGAGCAATATCGACCATGCCGTCTGGACACCGCCTTCTGGTCCGGGCTCACGGTTTTTTGCGCCTGAAGGCAGTGGTCTTTTATGGTCTGATTCCGCCCATATTCTCTTCCCCTGGGAAGGGAGTGGCTGGATGCGGGTGTGTTCAGTGCTGGCTTCTGGCACGACTGCGCCAGCATGCCTGACACCGGATAAAGCGGAGGTATCATCCTACCGGCTTTCTCTGGATGGAAAGACGCTTTTTTACACAAGCAATGTCGGAAATCTGGATGCATGGCACGCATGGCGGCTGGCTCTGGATGGCTCTTCAACCCAGCGTCTGACGCAGAATGAAGATATGGAGACAGAGCTTGCGGTTGCGGGCAACCGTGTCGGTCTGCTGGCCGCAAATGCGGTGCAAACAATACATCCGGTTGTGGTAACGCCCGAAGGCCAAGGAAAACCGCTTGTTTCCCCGCAACACCCTGCGGGCACGCATTTTGTCACCCCGAAAGTTGTTGTTTTTCGGAGTGAGGATGGGGAGGAGGTGCATGGGCAGCTTTTTGTGCCAGACGAAGCCTCTCAAATCCCGCGTCCTGCACTGGTTTTTGTGCATGGTGGTCCGCATAGGCAGATGCTCCCTGCCTTTAACAGCATGGGCTATTATTCCAACGCCTATGCCATGAACCAGACTCTGGCTGCGCAGGGTTATAGTGTGCTGGCCGTAAATTACCGGAGCGGGACGGGTTATGGCGAGGCCTTCCGCAACGCACCCGATATTGGCAGGCTGGGTGTGCGTGAATATCGGGATGTTTTAGCAGCTGCGAGATATCTTAAAGCCAGACCAGATGTGGACCCCGCGCGGATCGGCATCTGGGGTGGGAGTTGGGGTGGCTATCTGACGGCACTGGCGCTGGCCCGCAACAGCGATATTTTCGCCGCAGGGGCAGATTTCCATGGCGTGCATGATATGACGGAGGCTGATAAGCCCGGCTTTTCTCCAGAAGAAAACCGAAAAGCGCATGAGCTGGAATGGCAGTCTTCCCCAGTCGCGGATATTGCCCGCTGGCACGCCCCGGTTCTGCTTGTGCATGGGGATGATGATTATAACGTAGAGTTTGAGCAATCCACGCTTCTGGCCAGATTGCTCTCAGAACGTGGCGTACCCTATGAGGAACATGCTCTGCCTGATGAACGGCATGCGTTTTTGCGGATGCAGGACTGGCTCTCCGCTTATACGTGGATGAATACGTTTTTTGCGCACACACTGGCAGCCCATAAGCCTTAAACAGCCGGAGGTCGGTGGAATTACATGAGTTCTTCCGGCCTGTGGTTTGTTCATCGGAGAGGGACATATGAAGATACTGAAAACTTTTAACGATATGGAAAAAGTTTTTATAGCCGGACTTGTTCTTGTTTCTTCTCAGGCTGGTGTTGGCTTCGCTGCTGGTGCCACGCCGCTCGCGCAGAGGATGGCGGAGACGGTTGCTCATCAGCCCGGACATTATGCGGTTTATGCCGCCCGAAGCGGGCAGGCACCCGATGTGTGCCTGAACTGTGATGATCTGATTAACGCCGCCAGCACGATCAAACTTTTTGTGCTGGATGCGGCGTATGCTGCGTTTGCAAAAGGCACTCTGCATCCGGATGATACTCTTACGGTGCATAATCGCTTTTCTTCTCTGGTCGGAAAGGGACACTTTACACTGGAGCAGAAAGAGGATTCTTATGACCCTCTTTACGCGCAGGCGGGAAAAGCTGTTCCTGTATCAGAGCTTCTGCGGGTGATGATCCAGTATAGCAGTAATCTTGCAACCAATTTGATGATTGAAAAACTGGGTGTCCTGCCTATCCGTTCTGTTGTGAATGCACAGGGTCTGAACGGTATTATCTTCGGCCGTATGATTGAGGATTTTGACGCGGATGCGCAGGGTATTCGTAACCGCGTTTCCGCCCGTGGTCTGGGGAGTTTTCTGCAAAAGCTGAATAACGGTCAGATTGTTGGCAAAACGCAAAGCCAGAGCATGATCAAAATTATGCTGGGGCAGAAATTTAATGACATTATTCCTCCCGGCCTGCCAGCAGGCACACCGGTCGCGCATAAGACAGGGTGGGTAAACGGTGTGCGGAATGATGCTGCCATCGTCACGCTGCCTGACGGGCGGCAGTATATTCTGGTGGTGCTGACATCTGGCCTGCCGGATGAACAGGCAGGGATCAAAGTGCTGAACACCCTTTCTCATCAGGCGTATCTGTATTTTCTGAAGAAGGGCTGACAGGCGGTTTTAAAGGTTTTTCGGATTTTTTGCACAGGCTGAGTGTGGCTGGAAATAGTGATTTCCTGAAAAAGAGTTATTTACAAAAAACACATTCTATAAAAAAGATTTTAACATTGTTTTTCCGTAACTTCTCCGGCTTTTCTTTAACAATACTGTCACAGAACAATCATCAAACTACAACACACACGCCTGTGCAAGGCGATAGGTTACGCAGCGTTATTTAACCCCCGACCGGGAGCCTCAGTATGAGGAATTACGCTGCATGAAACAGAGTAAACTCTTTCTTCTGACAACATGCATGAGTTCTTTGCTCTTTCATCATGCCCATGCTGAAACAGCGCTAGCCAGCACGCACAGCAAAAAAGCTGAGCAGGCCAGCGCCACACCGGCAGCTAAAAATAAACCGGCGGCGGCTCCCCGGAAAATAAAAGTCACCTCGACACAATCAGACAAGTCTGAATCGATTATTGTGCTGGGTGCGGGTGCGGCGCGTGAGACACAAAAACTGTCCCATCTGGCGCTGCAACAGGTGGCGCCCGGCACCAGCCCCCTTAAAACTTTGTCCAAACTGCCGGGGGTGATGTTTACATCGTCCGACGCGCTGGGGTCTTATGAATGGTCTCAGCAGATTATTATTCGCGGGTTTGATCAGAGCCGCCTTGGCTTTACCATGGATGGTATTCCGCTGGGCAATCTGGCCTACGGGAATGATAATGGCCTGTCTATTGGCCGCGCTTTGCAGACAGAAAATAATGGTACGGCTACCCTGGCGCAGGGGGCAGGGTCTGTCGGGGTTGCCGCCTCGAATGACCTTGGCGGCGCGCTTGAGTTTACATCCATAGACCCCACCGAGAAATTTGGTGCGGATGTTGCGGCAACGGGTGGGTCTTACGGAACCTGGCGGACGTTTGCACGGGTGAACACCGGCACGCTGCCCGGCGGTGGCCGCATGTATATGTCCTATGATTATCAGGACGCCAATAAGTGGAAGGGTACTGGCATCCAGCAGCAGCAGCAGGCAAACGTCAAGTTCGTGCAGCCGCTGGGTGAGAAGGTAAAACTGACGCTGTTTGGGGATTACAGCCAGCGGGCAGAAAACGATTATCAGGATATTTCCAAAGAGCAGATCAGAACAATCGGCTATAAGCTGGATAATATTACCAATAACTATGGTCTCGCCAAAGAGATTGCCAGAGCCTACCAGAATGGCACGGCTTTCCCGGCCGGGATCAAGGATCAGGATCAGTCTTACTATAACTCAGCCGGCCTGCGTGAGGACGTGCTGGGGTATGGCAAGCTGGACTTCCACCTGACGGACCGCCTGAAAGGGTCTGCCACCGTTTACGGTCATACCAATACGGGCGAAGGGATTTATGCCACTCCTTATACGCCGACACCTGAGGCATTGGGCGGCTCTCCGCTGTCCGTCCGTACCACGGAATATGATATTCATCGTGAAGGCTTTATTGGCAGCCTGTCTTATGAAATCGGGCACCACACGATTGAGGGCGGCTTCTGGTTTGAGAATAACGATTTTGAACAGGCCCGTCGCTTTTATCCGCTGAGCGAGGATCGCTATACCGGCAGTTCCGTCCACTGGTTCCGTGGCAACTCCTTTGCAACCCAGTGGCAGAGTGCGTTCAACACCAAAACCTATCAGTTCCATTTGCAGGATACCTGGCAGATTACTCCGGCTCTTAAGCTGAATTACGGGTTCAAATCTCTCGTTGTTGACAACCGTGGTCGTCAGCTTGAAGGGAATGAGATGGGTGTGCCGGTGCCGACCAACACCTATGCCGGCGGCTCCATAACCTCGGCCAACGGCTTCCTGCCGCAGATCGGCGCGAACTATCGCCTGAATCGCCATAATGAAATTTTTGCTGATTTTGCAAGAAACATGGCGGCTTTTGATAACTCAACCACAGGTGCCACCAGCCCGTTCGCTATGACGAGTGCAGCCTATGCGGCCTCTAAAAACTCTCTGCGTCCGGAAATGTCCTATAGTGAAGAAATCGGGTATCGCTTCCATAACCGGCGTATTCAGGCCTCTCTGACCGGGTATTACATTGAGTTTGAAAATCGCCTTCTGTCCATTACCCCCAATGCGACCAATAACGTGCAGGGTATTCCCAGCATTCTTGTCAATGGTGGCGGTGTGACCGCGCGCGGGATTGATGCTGCATTTAACTACCATTTTACGGATAACTGGTCTCTTTACGTCTCGTATGCCTATAACCAGTCCACCTATAATGATGATCTGACGACGGGCGGCATTACCTACAACACCCGCGGCAAAAGCGTTGTGGCGATGCCGCGTAATCTGGCAAACGTACAGGTCAGCTATGATGATGGCTCGATCTGGGGTAATTTCGGCATGCAGTATCAGGGCCGCCGAACCTATACCTATACCAATGACCAGTGGATCAAGCCGAACGACATCTTTAACCTGAATGTCGGGTATCGCTTCCATAGCCAGAACTGGGCGCTCCGTGGTCTGGATATGCAGATTAACGTGACGAACCTGTTTAACAAACGCTATGTAGCCACTGTTGGCAGCGCAGGCTTCCGCCCGACTGACCCGACGGGCAGCCTGCAGACCCTTCAGGCTGGTGCTCCGCGCATGGTCTTCTTTACAGTGCGCAAGCATTTCTAAAAGCTTTCCTGTTGATCTCCTGTAACGGATATTTTCATGCTCCGTGGTCCTAATCGTCGCCAGTTTCTGAAGTTCAGCGCCGCTGCAACGGCCGGAGCAGCGATGCCGGAAAACCTGAAGCGGGCGCTTGCCATAGCGCCCAACACAGTAACCGGCACGATACAGGATGTAGAGCATGTGGTGATCCTGATGCAGGAGAACCGTTCTTTCGATCATTACTTCGGGTGCCTGAAAGGTGTGCGTGGCTACGGGGACCCGCGTGCCGAGCATCGCCCGGACGGTAAGAGTGTCTTTGCGCAACCTGATGGAAAAGGCGGGTATGTCCTGCCTTTTCTGTTTAATACCGCGCAGACATCCAGTGCCTGTCTGGCCAGTCTCGATCATAGCTGGAAAAACACGCAGGCGGAGTGGAATAACTGGGATACATGGGTGCCGCACAAAACCCCCATGACCATGGGGCATTTCACCCGTAACGAAATCCCCTATTACTATGCTCTGGCTGATGCATTCACGATTTGTGATGCTTATCATGCCTCGATTTTTGGCCCGACTAATCCCAATCGTCTGTATTTCTTTACCGGCACAAACGGGCTGGCTGTGGGGAATGCGGGCAAGCAGGCTGTTGAGAATGTTGATGATGGCAACTGGTCTGCCGATATCACGCATGACAAGCCGGACTTCAAACCGTTTGACTGGACCACGTACCCTGAAAAACTTCAGGAAGCTGGTGTTTCCTGGAAAGTGTATCAGGAATACGATAATTTTGGTGATAACCCTCTTGCCTCTTTTGCGGCATTCCGGAATGTCGAGAAAAATACGTGGGCGTATCGTGGGGCACGCAGCATTGTGGAGGGCTCTGGCCCTGCCGATATGCAGACCACGGAGGGGCGTTATCTGATTGCGGCGTTTGAGCGCGATGTTGCGCAGGGCAAACTGCCGCAGGTCTCATGGATTGTGCCGCCCACAGCCCTGAGCGAGCACCCCAATGCCCCGCCGGGCTATGGGGAATATCTGATTTCCCGGTTGATGGATGTTTTTGTCCGGCACCCGGACGTCTGGGCCAAAACCGTTTTTATTCTCAATTACGATGAAAATGACGGGTTTTTTGACCATGTGCCGCCCCCGGTCCCGGCACTGGATGCACAGCAGGGCGCCTGCACGGTCCCGACCGACGGAGAGCACTATAACGGAGAACCGGTGGGCCTTGGGCCGCGTGTGCCAGCGTTGGTTATTTCCCCATGGACTAAAGGGGGCTGGGTGAATTCGCAGGTTTTTGACCACACATCCGTGTTGCGGTTTCTGGAAGCGCGCTTCGGGGTGGCATGCCCCACCATCACGCCATGGCGGCGCAGTGTGTGTGGAGACATGACCTCCATTTTTGATTTTGCGCAGAGGGACCGCCGCTGGGAGGCAACGCTGCCCCGTACGGACAGCTATCTGGCAGAAACCCGCAAATCCTGCGCGTTGCCCAAGCCTGTTGTGCCTGCCCACCAGACCATGCCGCGGCAGGAAAGCGGGCAACGCCCCGCCCGCGCGCTCCCTTACGCCTTGCACGCCGACTGGCATGCGGGGGCTGTGCAGCTTCTCAATGCTGGCGCGCAAGGGGCTGTGTTTCGCGTGCGGGATGGCGGGACAGCGCGCCATTATACTCTTTCTGCCGGGCAGAGTGTTGCGGTGCCGGTGGATAACAACGGACCATCTTCTCTGACAGTACACGGGCCAAACGGTTTTTTCCGTGGTTTTTACGGGAAGGCTGTACCGGAATGCAGTCTGCGGGAAGATCCTGATAACGGGGCGGTTGTTCTGACTGTGCAGAATTCAGCGCAGGCGCCCCGCAGTGTGCGTGTTGCTGAGCGTTATAGCTCTGCCGCTCATACCCTCACTCTGCCGTCCGGTTCCTCCGCCAGCACGTCCTGGCCGCTGGTGGCGTCTGATAACTGGTATGATCTGGCTGTGTATGATGCGCAGGATGGCACGCTGCTTGTGCATCTGGCGGGCCATATGGAAGATGGAAAGCCCAGCCGCACAGACCCGCATATGGGCATGCAGGTATAACGGAGTGTCTTGAACGGCCACGGGTCCTGCCGCGGTGAGCAGAGCCAGTGACTGTCTGAGTTGCGTGGTTAGTCGATGACCACCGTGGCTTCATCCGTCAGAACACGGAACAGGAAGCTTTCCTGCAAATAGAGTTCAACCGTGGTGGCCGTGTGGCTCAGATACCCGATTGAGAAATCCTGACCGATTTCCAGCGCCAGATCGCCCCCGCGGAGGGAGACAAGGAACGCGCCCTCAATTGCCGGGGCCCAGATGATTTTTCCGTCAATCATGCTCTCAATATGTTTGATGATCGGGTATCCGTCATCACCACCGCCTGTCACAGCCTGATAGGCCTGCGCACCCAGCACCAGAGAATACGGGCCGTTTACGCCCGCCAGCCGCAGGTTCTTCAGGGCTTCCGCCAGCACGCCGGGGTAGTTCTTGGCATAGGTTGGCAACTGGAGGTGTGTGTTGGAGCTGCTGCGACGGATGCCGGGAATACCGGCGGCGTCATAGCCATCAAAAATGACGCGATCTTCAAAGAACGCGATTTTTTTGGCGGCGTCTTTCACCGGCTGCCAGTCTGCGTCCAGAGCGCCACGTTCAACGGCATCAATCTCGGTGCGGGAGAGGGTGAAGGGAACACGGACTTCCACCGGCGGCAGAACTTCCCGCCGGACTGCCTGAATCCCGTCTTCCGGGGTGCTGAGGGCTGTGGCGCGGCCTGTGCCCGTGCCGGAGAACGCGGTGCCTTTGGGTTCAGAGGTATCCACCACACGGCGGCCAGCCAGATGGCGGCGGATGGTGCGGGCGGCTTCTTCCTCAATTTCAGCCCATGCAGCGCTGGAGATCGGGGCCAGATGTCTGTGCAGGTTGTTCATCTTACGTATCCTTACTTCAGTGAGCCAATACCAAGGGAGCCATCACGCGGGGGTGCGGCAGGCGCAGGTGTCTCTGCCGGAGGGGCAGGCGTGGCGTTATCAGCCGGGGCGGCAGCCCTGTCGGCTGCGTTATCGAGGAAGTCCGCTGTGGGGATAAAAAACAGCACACCGGTCACCGCCGTGCTGACATCGAGAATCCTGTCGTAATTGCCAGCAGGTTTCCCCACAAACATGTTTTGCAACATCTGCTCCGTGCGTGCCGGGGAGCAGGAATAGCCAATAAAATAGGTGCCAAATTCCCCTTTGCCCACTTCACCAAATGGCATGTTATCCCGCACGATCTGGAGCTGCTGGCCGTTTTCTTCAATATTGGTCAGCACATTATGGGCGTAGCTGGGTTTGGCGGAGTCCTGAAGTTCAATATCAGAAACCTTTTTACGGCCAATGATATGTTCCTGAACTTCCGTGGGGATGGCTTCCCATTTTTTCAGGTTATGCAGGTATTTCTGCACAATCACATAGCTGCCGCCTGCAAACTCCGGGTCTTCCTCGCCAATCAGGGTCGCGATTTTTGCGGCCTGACCTTCCGGGTTTTCCGTGCCGTCCACAAAGCCCAGCAGGTCCCGTGAATCAAAATATTTGAACCCGTGTACTTCATCAATCACCACCGCAGCGCCTTCCAGACGGGAGACAATGGCTGCGGCCAGCTCAAAGCACAGATCCATCCGGCTTGCGC
>VNJV01020597.1:0-19899 GCA_008042635.1 Drosophila nikananu | reverse complement strand
GCCACATAAACGACGTAGCCCCCAATGACGTAGCCGAGAAAAGCCGAGACAAAAGCTGCCAGCCAAAGATCGCGCAATATCAAAACCATTATCGAAAGTGAAACCCCAACAAGATATAAAAAAAAAGAGAAAAAGAGCGACTGAAGACCAGAAAACCCCCGTTTTGTAGCGATTTGCGACGGATCGTCAACCTTTATGGCCAACGTCGCGAGGATTTGCTAAGCCCAAAGTGGAAATGGGCCAAGTTGTTTGGTGTCAGTTGGTCAAAGTGCGTGCCGAGCTGTGAATGTTGAATGGTGAACGGTGAACAGTGAACCGTGATTTGTGGTAGTGGGTGTTAACGAGAAAAGCGCGTTGGAAAAGCTAAGATCAGTTGAGCAGGTCAGTGCGGAGTGTGCTGGGTGAACTATAAGGAAACGGATTAAAGTATATAAAACTGTGAGTATTTATGTGGAATTATTAGTAAATTTAAAGGAGAACAGCTGGTTTAGATCACCCAAAATACTTTACAAGTTAAATATATTAATCTATAAATATAATGGTCGGTAGAGGTATTTGAATTAACATTTTATTTAAAGCTAGATAGATGGGACATCTTCATTTTACCATAAAATATATTCCAAATACCCTCTTATTTGAATACATTTAATAAAGAATTTGTAACTAGGCAAAAACATTAGTGCATAAAACAAACAAGCAATAAATAAAACAAGCTGGGCGACAATATCAAAATTATTCGTAAAGTTATAATTAGGTATAATTTAAAAATTTCTATACCAACAATATTAAATACGCCTTTGACAAAGATACTACAGAGGAAAAAGAATCCTCCGACCAGGGAAATATAGAAATAGAAGAAGATTCGGATGCGAACATAGGGATTGATATACAAGAAAACAATCTACGAGATTTTACAATAATAATAACACTGCCTGAACCAGAAAAAGAACAAAACAAGAATCAGATTCGTTAATTAAATTGTAAGTTTCCCTACTGGTAACATTCATAAGAAAATGTTCTCTTTGAATTGATGAGCGTTTTATGTTTTTATAAAACTAAATAGTCATAAAACGTTCAATCAATTTAGAATTCAAGACATCAAGCTATAAAAATACATATTTTCAAATTCTTAACATCCAAAAATATATTTAGTTAGATCCTCTATTATCTAAAGGATTTTCCTTGGCTCGATTTCAAACTAAATGAGCTGACAAATGACCATTAATAAACCTTCCAAATCCTTACTCTTTTCGGTAAAACTGTCAAAGGCCTGTGTAACCGGTAACGTGCTCGGAACCGTTAGGCGCGAGTATTGGCAATTAATGCCGTTGGCCAGCAACGGGCAAAGGAAAACGGCTCAAGGTCAGCCGAATGCGATTAGCCATAATTATAGAGCCAAGTGTAGGAGCAACGGCAGCAGAGCAACGGCAACGCGAGTGGCGGGCGAATAATGAAAGCCAAAAACCGAAACCAAAAGCCCAAGAAGAAGCGGCAACTATTGCATAACACGAGCTAAGCGAGTAAGAAACAATAAACAAACAGAAAAACAAACACCAGCAACAAGAAGTTGGAGTAATTATAACAACAATTAAGCAAACGGCGTGCGTTTTTACAGCTAAGCGAAAAGTCAGCCAAGCATTTGGCGGGCGAAGCGAACAGACGCGGTGGGTCGTTCATTAAAATGTAATCCAAGTTTAAGCGCAGACTTAAATCGGAGACTATGTTCTGCGGCGGCCATAATTAAACCATCGCCACGGATGACAGTTTTATGCCTTTGACCTTAACGCCTGACAAACCGAGTTACAAGATGATAATACCTGAGGTATTGCCATTGTTCTATAGCTTCGGCGACATTGATATGGCATAGAATACCTAGAGTCCAAAGGAAGTGTCATTAATGCTTCAAGAGAACTACTATTTATGACGGATGTGTTTTATGGGTTTTATTAATGGCTACAAAATGTACTTGGTGGTGATTTTAATAAGAGTAACGATTAAATTAATGAGATCACAAAGGGAAGTTAACTTTACAGATGTGTTTTATGGGGAATACTGTCAATTGTGCTAAATTATCTTAATATAATTAGGCTTTTCTGAATACCTCTGTAGTTAAAATTTTAAAATTTAATATATTTATTATTCAGAACAGCAAGGCAGGTCTCATAACTTTAATCTCTATAAAAATAAACATAGAATGTCTTGGCCCCATAACCTTACACACCATAGATACTCATCGTAAGATCTCATATTCACCTTCACATTTTATTGTGCATCATAAATCATGTTAAGGGCGTTTCAGCCTCCCTGTCCGAGATCTCCTTGTCTTGAACATTGGCCACAATTAATTTATGAAGCACAAACTTCCTTCCTGCCGGCACGCACGTTGGTGTAACCAACCAACGGCGGACAACACTCGAGTGACCACTAGCAAGGTCGGCGTCCGCTCCAAGCATGACGATAATTATGATACCGATTCGCATTCCGATAATATTGAATGGTCGCCTATGTGACTTCATCTTGGTTTTCCTCTTGCAGCCACCGGACAGTCGAGTGATGGACATGGCGATGTGCAGATTGCCCAGCCGCGCGATGGCCAAGCAGAATACAAAGAATACAAAGATTCTGTGGCCGGTTCTACTGTTGGTACTTGTCGGACTGCAGGTAAGAGGAACCTTTCACCTCTCGTTGATTGCCCAAGCGATGATTGCTCAAGCCTGGGCCAGATGGGAAATCTAATCTGGTTAACAGTTCTTGGAGTGAACTTCCCGATTAGGCCTCATGAACCGTGACCGATCGTTGGCCAATCTCTTGGCCCGTCTCTCTAACGGATATGCTCTGCTCTAATGCAGATTGCGTATCGACCGCGAGCGGAAGAAGCTTTTGTCTGCCAAAAATTATGTGGCTTTGTTGCCATTGCTATTGCCACTGCTGCTGATGCAGCACTTTTTGTTCCCCCACAAAAAAACGAAAGACTTAAGACACAAACTCGCGCGAGTGATTTATTGCATTGCGTATACGCCCCACGCGCCGCACGCACTTTTGTGAATGTTTTTCTTGTTGTTTCTTGCAGTTTGGAAGCAGCTTAGAGCAAAGCACGGACTACTCGGTGGTCAGCAAGGCGGCGGGAGTGGCCACCACCACCTCGGCCCCACCCACAGTGGTTGCCCCCCTGCGCATTTTCAAGGGACGCATTCAAACCACAACTCCCTCTTCGAGAAGTACGACTGGCAGTCGTCCTTTGGCCGCCGGAGCGGACGCCCAGCCGGAACTGGTTGGCATGTCCTCCAAGTCATACATCTCAGGACCCACCACGCAGTCCTCCAAATTATCGAAGAGAGCGGGACTGGCGGGTCCTAAAAAGTTTCCCAAGGATGTGCGCAATCGCAGCAGCAATGCCGTTGAGAGGAATAAACTGCAGCATGAGGTGGTGAGTTTTGAGGGGAGAATGCCTTCAGGGAATGCCAATTATTTTAATTAATTTAAAAGCCTGACCACGTGCCCGACTCCTCGGGCTATGTGCCCCATCGCATTGGTCATCCCGTCCATCTGGATTATGGTTCCACGGGCGTTGATTCAAGTGGAGCTCCCACTGGCAGCGGGGGATATCATGCAGTGCCCTACGAGGGCAGCAAGTGGCAGGAGGAGTATTGGGATCAGGAGTATGCAGGACATCAGCATCAGCACAATGGCACTAGAGTGCAGCGTAAGAAGCTGTTGTTTCTATTGGATAGAACTATAATCTTTAAAATCAATAAATTTCCTTTGGACAGACATTGAAGCCGAGTGCCAGGATGACTACATGAAGATACGCATAGGCTTTAATGGCTCCTTCAGCGGCTTGCTGTACTCAGCTGGCTATGCCTACGATCCGGACTGCATGTACATCAATGGGTCTGGACGGGATTACTATGAGTTCTATATACAATTGAATCGCTGTGGAACTCTGGGAAAGAATTCCCTGCAAGAAGAGAGTCGCAAGAATCCCACAGTAAGTATAATTAAGACATTAATAATAGAAATATTTTAAAGAATTTCCAATTCCACAGAACTTTATGTGGAACACGGTAACAGTTCAGTATAATCCGCTGATAGAAGAGGAGTACGATGAGCACTTCAAGGTCACCTGCGAGTATGGCTATGATTTCTGGAAGACTGTGACCTTTCCCTTTCTGGATGTGGAGTGAGTTTGATTAACTTTATTTATTAGATTTATAATCTTAATTAAATTCCTATATATTTTCTTGATCATCAATAGGGTGGCCACTGGCAACCCAGTGGTATTCACTTTGAGCCCACCCGAGTGCTATATGGAAATTCAGAATGGTTATGGCATCGGTGGTCCTCGGGTGACCGGACCTGTGCGTGTCGGCGATCCCCTGACTCTGATCATCTATATGAGAAGCAAATATGGCAAGTATATAGATAAAACATATAATCAATGAAGTGATCGATCAATGCCAATCCACAGATGGCTTCGACATCGTGGTCAACGACTGCTATGCCCACAATGGCGCCAACAAGCGGATACAGCTCATCGATCAGCACGGCTGTCCGGTGGATGACAAGCTCATCTCACGCTTCAGGGGCTCCTGGTCGGATTCCGGTGTCTACGAGACGCAGGTGTACGCCTACATGAAGACCTTCCGCTTCACTGGATCGCCGGCGCTCTACATAGAGTGCGATGTTCGCATGTGTCACGGCAGGTGTCCGGTGAGTAATTCATTTAATTTTTAATTACATTAGAAGCTTGGAACTAACAGTTTATATGTGTCCTCTGACAGAGTCAGCCATGTCACTGGCGAAATCTAAAGGCGGTGACCAAGCGGGACACCTCCAATATGACAGCCACGAATCTCTCGCTGCCACCGCTGTCCACTGTCGACAGCGAAGGCGTCACCACCGAGAATCCACCCTCAACGCCGTCGCTCTCGGAGAACGTGAATCTCTTCCAGTCGCTGCGGGTCCTGCAGGAGGGCGAGACCGACGGGGATGATGTGTTTGCCCATCGGCAGACGAAGCCCTTGGCTCCGCACCAGACTTGCTTGAAGACCTCCACGTTCTCGGCCCTAACTGCTGGCTGCTCGGCGGTGCTGTGTGTGCTCACTGTGACGCTCTTCATCGCCTGCTCGCGGTTAAAGCGGCGCAAGGAGTCCTCCCTGTACGACTCCTACATAGCGCACAAGGGCCAAATCGATTGACGGAGCGCCGGCTCCGGACTTGGCCTTGTTCCGAGCACATTGTGTACATAGCTTATGGCCCACGACATTCGTTTTTAGTTAGCCCTAAGTTTGCTGTAGTCTTTTTTGTAGGTTCTGTGTGCTAGCCTTAAGTCACGATTTTGCCAACTGCGATTGCGGGCGGAAGGGAGAGCCCGTGATTTCTAAAATTATACATTTCAAATGTTTTTAATTTCTTACCAATAAAATATTTTAAAGGAAATGTTCTGAAGGAAAGTGTTGGGGTTTTATTTAATTATTTTTAAGAAGATTTTGAATTGGAACTGTGAGAATTGTTGCGCCTTTTAACATAATATATATTACCTATTATTTAAATAAAATTAATATTTAAAAAAGGGACACATTTTGTATTACAAACCTTGGAATATCATTACTTTTTAATTTATTCTGAGGAAATTTAGTGCTTGATTTTTTGAAACTTTAGGATGCACATTACAATGAACTAATGATATTAAACTATCTCTTTTATTCATTAGAAATTGATAACCATACATAAAAATATCCTTTCTCTTTTTTTATAGCATTCTAATAATTTATTTAAGGCTTTATTTATTATTTTACAGCTGTAATTTGATCTGAATATTTAAAGTATGAGATGTAAGAAATATTGAACTTAGGAAAATTGATTTTATAAGTAAAATACTTACATTAAAGGAATCACAATAAGGAATACATTTCTAAATAAATATTATTATGCTAAATATGTGAAATAAAATAGAATGCAATGCTACCTTAAGCTTAGTAATTGTAAATAAATTGAATTTTACATGAATATTTTTTAGATCTCCCTTATTTTCTAGCCCACCTTTAGGCGGGCCATAAATATAAACCCCTTTCGTTCTTCGTAAAAGAGCAGTGGCAGCTTTCAGGCGCTACTCGGATTCGTACTTAATTAATTTGCCTAAATTGCTCAGTGAAACATCATCAGGTGGCTCTAAGCTTGAAGCTTTATGCAGCCACACGGGGAAGGCATAAGGAAGTCGAAGGTGATGGCGACTCGTGCCACCTGTCGCACTTCCTCATGGGACTTGCGACTTGCCACTGGCTTTGTCCTCAGCCATTGACACATCCATTTTGGGGGGCTGTGTGTGTTTCGCTATTTATGGAGCCACTACCGAGATTTATGTGTGCTGCGACTGAAAGTATTTATTTATTTATTTATTGTGTTGTGGTTGTGTTTTGTGTTTTTCTTTTGTGGATCGTGCACCCAGCCGCATGATTTTTGCTTCTGAGTTTGACACAAATTTTCGACTGCGGCGCGCCGCAAAACATTGCCCAAAGTGTTAATATGGTTGAGGACTTTTAATATTGCCCAACTGGCACGGCCGCAGCAACTAGCCACATTAGCAGCAGCCGCAGAAATACGTACACTGCTAATTGTGCAATTTTCGATTATTATTGTTTTGGCAAACGGACCACGGCTTGGGTTCTTGGGTGTAAAAATTAACACGGAATCCGGCGGCGGCGGCTCTGGCTAATTAATTTATTTGGCTGTGCGAAAACAAACAACAGAGCTCCGTCCAAAAACAATCCGAATGTTTATGATATCACATTACAGTTTGTGTGCAGAATATGGCAGCCTATTCACACACGATTTTGCATACAATGTGGCGTATCATTTTTGCTCATTTATGATTAATGACAGTTTAAGCTGCCAGTGAGCAAAACACACTAATTGAATCATAAGCTGGAAGTGGCCCTCTGAAGCTGAAACTGAAATTAAAATTCCGCCACTGTCCCTGTCCCTGCCCCAGTCGCTGGGTGTCTCTTTGGCTAATAGATACTATGTGCTCAAGCCCCACCCTGAAGAGATTTCTCCCCGCCTTTTCTAGGCCATCTCGACCACGTAGATCTGCGATTTGCGATCTGCAAGCGGCGACGGCGACCTTGGCGGTGGCGGGGCAAAGTGTTTCAATCGGATGCAGCAAAATAATTAAATAAAAATTTATGAAGATACAGAAATTAATTTGATGTAATTTGCGTTGGCGTTGCCATTGATTTTATCTGTTCTTCGGTTGTGTTTTTTTCAACTCAACTCGCTGGTGACACCAAAATGGCAGCCAAATTGCGCCAACGGAGCCGCACAAAGGCTCCAAAGATGTGCTTTTTGTGCACTCCACGGCGACCTTAGCGTTTTTGCCCAGCGCGGCAGCAACGAGTCTCATAAGTTGCACGTTCGTGGCCTGGGTTTTTCGTCTCAAGTCTTTCGTTTTTCGTGTTCGTCTTTCATCTGGCGCTGCATTGTATTGCGCTGTCATGTGCACATTAAAATCATCATCAGGCATAGGAGGCAGTCGAACGCCAAATAACCACACAGAAAAAATGAGGCACATTTGAACCAAATATTTACCGACCTACAAGGTGCCTAAGTGTACATTCAAATTTTTGTTTAAAGTTTTTTTCTTCAAAAAATAATAAATCTGCTGGCATAAACATACTTTTATAGCATTCTGTATTTAAACATATATTTATAGGTTTAACTTACTTACTTATTTTAAATGAGTTATATAGAGTCTTAATTAGATTGAAAATTTTTTAAACTTATATTTAGCTTATACTAATAATTAAAACATTTTACTTCCCCAACAGAAAACTCTAAAGTCCATGTAGAAATTTATTGCTGTGCAGCAACATCAGGCAACATCAGCGACTTCAGCAGCTCCAGCAACATCAGCAATGCAAAAATATGCTTTCATTACCAAACGTCGAGCATCATATGGCCTGCATAATGTTTTCCTTTAGTCGAATCATCGTTGACTATTTACCAGTTTTCCCTCTGCAGAGAATCTTCAAACGTTTTTCGGCGTTGGAGTTGAAAATTGAGTTTTCGTAGTACCCCAACATATTAAATAAATTGTGCTGCTATCAATCAATTCACGGAAGTTAACAAGCAATATAATTCGTATTTTTGTAATGTAATTATAGGTTGGGAAAGGTGCTGACAGCTCCATGAGAGGTCATAATTACTGGCCAGCAGTAAAAGAGCATTTTGAGAAAACGCTTACCTCATCGGTTTGAAAACAATAGTTTATAAACCAACTGTAACAAATGTATGCAAATTTGTATATATGATAATTCTAGCTCCATAAAAATTAAGCAGTTAAAAAAAGTGCAGTAAAAAGGCTTTAATTTATTTAATGTTTCATTGGCAGTGGTGTTAAAATGTTAAATATAGACAAACTGCCTCGAAGTACTGCTAAATTATTAATGTATAAATCCTCAACGCCCTTGCATTTTAGTGCAAGTTAATTTCAAACATTTAGGCGCCATGAGGAACTGCGATTTGTTAATGATACTCAGCAGTGATTAGGCGCGGCTAAGGCGAAAAAAAAACCATGAAAAACTATGAAATAACAAATTAAGGCCCCACCCACATGACCTTTCGAGGCGTTGCCTTTGTTCGTCGCTCGCTGTGCTGTTTGCTTAATTTATAGGCCCAAGTCTTGTGTCATAATTATACATTTTTATAACACAATAAAGCTGCGATCAGATAGCGGAAGCATTCTACCATTTACTTGCCGCAGCCACTGTGCTGGAAAGGTCTGCAGCCCTGGAGGTCGCGAACATGTAAACAGAAATCATCAACAGCTGATGCTTTTGTTTACAAACTAAGGGAAATTGGGTGGTGGGAATCCCACCCTTACGCAGGAAGCTTTCCCAACTTTCCTCTCATTTATCCGAGATTCTCGCGCATGCCCTGTGGCTTTCACTCGGATTTCGGCTGCTGCGCGCGTGAAAGTCGCAATCCCATTGATTTTTATCCGGAATCCCGAAGTAGAGTTCTTAATCCGCACCCAAACTGACGGCTCCAGTTCAAGACGAGGAATTTCGGCAAGAAAATTGCCTGAAAACCAGTGAAAATTAAGTTGAAAATTTACCAAGAAATATCCAAAATCAAAAGAAGCTTAAGCTAAGGTGAAGTGGTTTAGTTTTCAACGCGATTTCGAGAGTTGAAGCCTGAAATCGGATATTCTTTGTGTGCCTGCAGTTTTTGGGGCGTGGGCCCAGCGAAACCTCTGCTTGAAAATCTCAGCCATGTCCCTGGAGTAAGTGGAAAATAGCGGAAGAAGACGAGGTGGAATAATCATGGCATCCTCCGGCAAATCCTGGCTGCTGGGCAGCATCCTCGTGCTCCTGGCCATCGCCTTAGGTACGTACGTTGAGAGTCACGGCGAGGGGAGTGGACTTCCCCTCTTCGGGCTGGGTGGTTATGTAATAAAAAAAGACTTGAAGCGACCTTAAGAACTCTGTTTAAACTCTGCTAACCGTTTCTTCGACCCCGTAAACCAAAAAAAAAAAGCAAACCTATCTCTCTATTTCTCCTCTCTTAGCTAGCTTACGAATTTACAGCAATGATTTGATTTTTTTCTTAAATTTACGCCTTGCGCTGGCAGCGCCGCCTTAACAAGTTCTCCAAGCTCTCATTGCCACCACCAAGAACCCAGAACCAACGACCAACGACCAAACTTCAGCTCCTGGCATCCAACGTTCTGTGTATATAGCTTATAGTCACACTATTCCCCAACCTGAACAACAAAGTATAGCTCTGTCTGCTACAACAACCGCCACACAACCACCGACAACTTTCGCTGAGAAATGGGAAAATGAGACTTGGAGAATCTGCCAAAGCGTCGCTGCTGCAGCGCTGCAAACAAACAGAAAATAAAATAAAAAATACCGAAAAATTATAACCGAACCACAACTGCGCTAGTCATTCAACTAAGCCATCTATCAACTCTATGTAAACTATATCTATATATACATATATATTCCGTAATCTCAACTAGAACTCCTCATAGCACCACCCACTCGCACTCCGTTTCAAGTGCTGCCCCAGTCTAGTATCTTCTGGATTAGCTCTATCTCTATATAGACCCTTACAACCTTAGCTTAGCTCTAGCTATCTATCTCGCTCTCGCTGTCTTTCTCACTGCCTCTTTCGCTCCAGCTCTCTCCAACTCTCTCTCTCTTTCCAATGCTCGACAACTGTAAACCTGAACCAAGACTCTACTTCCAGTACACCTGCATACTCTTGTCTAACTCTATAAGTATTGATAAATATATTATAACCCCAGCAAAATCTGCTTTTGTAATTACGAATTTCTCCAGAGTCCCCTCTGTATCTATCTCGTTCTCTCACTCTCTCTATGCCTGACTCCCGCTCTTTCTCTCTCTGCCACTCTGTCTCTTTGTCCACCTCCCCACCCCCTGACTATGTATCTATGAAAAGCGTGGTAGCCAAGGTCCTTTACGAGGACCGCAGGATGGGTGGTGGCGTACAGCATCCAGACCGACCACTGCAACCGAAATGAACAAAAACCGAAAAGAAAAAGAAAAAAGAAAAGCAACAGAAAACAGCAAAGAAATGAAAATGCAATGAACCGAACCAACCAAATGCATATATATATACGTGTATTTAAAGATTTCTGTATCAACTGCCGAATCTTAATTCATACTCCTTCTCTTCTGAGCAGTCCAAGAAGTAACGAAAAGAAAAGCAAATAGTAATTGTAGACCAAGTCATGTATCGCTTAGACAGAACCCCCCATTAATGGTACAAAATGTATACAAGAAATATAAGAATATAGTACATTCACACGCACACACTCACTCACTCACCCACACATCCGACATTCGCTTAGTGTTCATCGTACAAGCACCACCCCAAAAGTCATGTCATTCTCCTGACGCTAAGTGCAGCTCCAGAAAAAAAACGAAGTTCCGAAACTCACGCACTCTCCCAGTAGCAGCTCCTGTAGCGTGCTCCATATATATGAGACCACACACACACACGTGCTCGACAAGGATAACCCGGTCACACACACACGCAGACCAGAGTGTGGGTAACAGCATCCCTGAGCTTTCCTCTCGCTCTCTCCCTCTCTCTCTCTTCGCTCGTTCTCTCACCGCCTGAAGGATGTGTGCTTGGAGGAGCTTTTTCTCGGATAAAGTTCGCTCAGCTGTTAAGCAACGGTGTAGCGTGACCATATAGCCATCTCTATCCCGCCTAGAAGTAGCTGAAGAAGAAGCAGCGGAAACTCCCGTTAGGCTCCCGATAGTTGTCCCTGCTGGGGCGCCATTCAATGTTGCACTTTGTAAAGCACTAATTATGGAATTTAGCTAGTAAAACCCTCTTAAAATATATATTTTTTTTTTGTAATGTCAGGCTCTAGGACTGTGAGAACCACGAGGCACTTGCATTGGACCAACCGCTATGCAGGGGGTGGTGACCCATCCGGAGCCACTTCTCCTGCGCATAGTCCTGGTCTAATGGAAGTGCCTTCCATGCGGCGTATACCCTACGTAGGTCAACAACTGAGACAAGCGGCAAACATCAAAAGTGCCGACACACAGTATCAGTATACAGTAAACACCCACAGTATCCAGAAGCACCACCACCACAGAACCAATATAAATCACAATCGAACGGCTCTCATGCGTCGTCCATTTTTGTTTAACTTTCCAAATCAAAATTCTAAAAACAATCGATGCTAAAGTTGAAGACGATGATTCGGTATAAAGTCTGAAAATGCCTCTGTCCTATCTGCCTATCTCTCTCTGTCTCTCTCAGTCTCTGTCTATCTCTCTCTATCTCTATCTCTATATCAGTCTATCTCTCTCACTCTGCCTCTGTCTAAATCTATCTGTCTATAAGCTAAATCATACAAAAGCCCATTAAAAAAGAAAATGAAAAAGAACAACAAGAAAAACTAAAACAAAGAATACAACAACTTTGCTCATCCGTTCGTTTCTTTGTTTCTCTGTATTTTCTTTCATTGCTTACCCTTTAAAATAACTTTTGATTTCCTTATATCCAATATTATGTATTTCCTAAAATCCCTAATCCTTGTTTACTATCTTGTGTTATCTTCCGTTTCCGTTTCGGTTCCCGTTGCCGGTACCGTTCCCATTTCCGTTTCCGTTTCCGTTTTTCGTTGTGTTTTTTAGTCAGTGCATCCGAAGATGAAGAGCGCTTGGTGCGTGACCTCTTTCGAGGCTACAATAAACTCATACGACCCGTACAGAATATGACACAAAAAGTTGGAGTAAGATTTGGTTTGGCGTTCGTACAGCTAATCAATGTCGTAAGTGTTCTCAAAATCAAATTTGTCAATCAAAAACAACCTGAATAATAACAATAAGATTATGCTAATAAAAAAAAAACAAAAATTACAAAAGAGCAAAACTAACATTCGTAGAGTGTAAATGTGTTTTCGAGTTCTGTTCCTAACAATTCTTCAGTTTCGTTGCTGTCATAATCGTCCATCTTGAAACGCCGATTCATACACAGTTCCATCGACAGTCAGAAGTACACCTATCATACACACACACCCACACACCGTTTCAGTTTCGGTTATGCTTTGTAAATAATTACATTACGTACACGTTGTCTTGACTTTGTATGTTTGTAGTGAACTTGATGCTAGCAAATCAAATACGAAATACAAATACTAACCCTAAACAATTAAGATTAAACAAGCAAAACAAACTAACCAACTAACTAACTAACTAAAGTAAAGCCACATGCGAAATAATGTCTTAACTACCTTCCCACCCGCTCTCTCTCTCGATTTCTCGATTGTGTACGCCAATTCGATTCGATTTCGATTCGTTTCGAATCTCAAATGCAAATCGTACCACGTATCACGTACTCCGTACTCCGTACGCCGTAATCCGTACACCGTACTCCGTTACGTTCTCTCACACCACCAAACCACCACCAACCAACCAACCAACCAATCAACCAACCAACCAATCTACCAACCAAATAACCAACAACCAACCACCAAACCACCACCATCTGATCACAATCAAAACCGAAACAAACGAATTCCCGAAACCGAAAACGAATATCGAAAATCGAAACCGATCAAGAATGAGAAAAATCAAATTATGAAATCAAACGTTTGGTTACGTTTGGTTTGGTACGACTACCAGCTGCAGTGGGATGAGGCCGACTACGGCGGCATCGGGGTGTTGCGTCTGCCCCCCGACAAGGTTTGGAAGCCGGACATAGTGCTCTTCAATAAGTGAGTAAATGGCCACATTTTCTAGCTAACCCAACAACTCCAACTCTGTACACTAACCAAAGACAATAAAACCGTAGGCGAAAGCAGAGCGACCAGTGAGCGCTTTCCACTTTAGAGTGTCCGGTTTATCCGAGAAATACTAATCCCAATATGTTCCGCCCCTTCCCCCCAGTGCCGATGGCAACTACGAGGTGCGCTACAAGTCCAACGTCCTGATCTATCCCACGGGAGAGGTACTCTGGGTGCCGCCGGCCATTTACCAGAGTTCCTGCACCATCGACGTGACCTACTTCCCGTTCGACCAGCAGACTTGCATCATGAAGTTCGGCTCCTGGACCTTCAACGGTGACCAGGTGTCGCTAGCTCTCTACAACAACAAGAACTTTGTGGATCTCTCCGACTACTGGAAGTCCGGCACCTGGGACATCATCGAGGTGCCCGCCTACCTCAACGTTTACGAGGGCGAGGGCAACCATCCCACGGAGACGGACATCACCTTCTACATCATCATCCGGCGCAAGACCCTCTTCTACACGGTCAACTTGATCTTGCCCACGGTGCTCATCTCGTTCCTCTGCGTGCTGGTCTTCTACCTGCCAGCCGAGGCCGGCGAGAAGGTAAGCTGGAAGCTCTGCTCGAATCTTGTTTGGAGCGGGTCACGGGGTGGGGTCAAGTCAACATTACACTCTCAGAAAAAACCCAAGTCAGAGCTTAATTTACAAGTATTTCTTATGTGGCAGTTCTCTAATTAACAAAGAGGCGACCCGTTCTCGCTCACTGTTTCGGGTCAGCTGTGGGATGCGGGGTCACGGCTACTGCCCGATCGCTTAATTAAGGTGTTTATCCCCAGGTAACGCTTGGCATTAGCATTCTGCTGTCACTGGTTGTGTTCCTGCTGCTCGTGTCGAAGATTCTGCCGCCGACGTCGCTGGTGCTGCCGCTGATCGCCAAGTATCTGCTGTTCACCTTCATCATGAACACGGTGTCCATCCTGGTGACCGTGATAATTATCAACTGGAACTTCCGAGGGCCACGCACCCACCGCATGCCGATGTACATCCGCTCCATCTTCCTGCACTACCTGCCCGCCTTCCTGTTCATGAAGCGGCCGCGCAAGACCCGTCTGCGCTGGATGATGGAGATGCCCGGGATGAGCATGCCCGCCCACCCCCATCCCTCGTACGGCTCGCCGGCGGAGCTGCCCAAGCATATCAGTGCCATCGGTGGCAAGCAGTCCAAGATGGAGGTCATGGAGCTGTCCGATCTGCACCATCCCAACTGCAAGATCAACCGCAAGGTCAACAGCGGCGCCGAGCTGGGCCTGGGCGATGGCTGTCGCCGCGAGAGCGAGTCCTCGGACTCCATTCTGCTCTCCCCGGAGGCCAGCAAGGCCACTGAGGCGGTGGAGTTCATAGCCGAGCATTTGCGCAACGAGGATCTGTACATACAGGTGGGGACAACTCCTTACTGAAGTAGGGTAAAGTAATCAAAAATAAATCCCCCAATTTTCAGACCCGCGAGGACTGGAAGTACGTGGCCATGGTGATCGATCGCTTGCAGCTGTACATCTTCTTCATAGTGACCACTGCTGGGACAGTGGGCATTCTGATGGACGCCCCGCACATCTTCGAGTACGTGGACCAGGATCGCATCATCGAGATCTACAGGGGAAAGTAAGGAGAGAGGAGCGAGGAGTCGTCGGAGCAGCCCGGGGCTGATTGAAATGGTTAACAGCATTGCAAACGCAACAATAATAAGCAGACACGAGGTATTGGGGACGGAAGCGAACAATGAAAAATTGCAACAATTAATGCGGATTTTTAGATTTTAATAATTAATAATGAACACTAAACGATACTTGCTTGCGCAGCATTAACACCTAAACTAACTAATATCGACTCTTTTTGGTAAACACACACGAATCGGAACACAGAACACTAAACACTGAAAGCAAATAGCTCACCAGCAACAATGTTAAACAAGTAAATCAAAAGAAAAACAAACAAAACCTAGTGGAATTGTGAGTAAATTTATAATTTTTAAAACGAACTTAGCTAATATAGACCTACATATATAGAATGAAGTTTAGTTTAAGTGCAATAAACAGTGGAACTTTGTTATGTTGTGCCAGACTTAAACTTAAGTATTTCCATTTTACGCATGAGATCTAAGAATGGAAGCCCAGTGAATCGATTTGTAAATGCTTCTCTAATTAATCGGTGCCCCCGGGTCACCAGAAACCAATAAAACTGCAAAGGTTAATTAACGAATCAAGCTATGCATGAATTTTGTATCGATTGTGGCGGGCCGCATCGCGCATACGCCGCGAGTTACGCGCCGAGTCGATTGGCTTATTAACTAATTGTTATGGGCACAACATTTTATTGACCAACTGGAGAATGTCGATTCAAATGAGCATCGATTGTTCGGTTTGCCCACGGCAATAAGCATCAGCCAATTATGTAAGCACGATTCTAGCAGATCTACCAGATCTTGGCCATATGTGATAGTCGGTAAAAGTTCGCACATTAATCATACGCCCACGTGGCCGCCGGTGGTGTGAATTCTGTCGGACTTAATTGGCCAAACACACAAATGGCCAGGAATCCCCTTTGGTTCCTGGTTGCATATAGTTCTCTTGGCACAGCTTCTCCAGCTCTCCGGCCCCCCTATCTGTGGCCAGAGATATCCTCCACCTTCGCCAGTGACTACATCAAAGGTTGCAGCATCACGGCGCTGATGACGACGAGCCAAAGCGACTCGGGCTGAGAGACGTTTGAGCCAAAACTCGTCTCGCTGGCTGACTCAAAACTTCGGCATCCGCTGAGCGGTCGGAGCGCCGACTTGGCCAACTTAGGGGCTGCTCCCGGCCAGGCCGGTATAAATGCGCCAAGGGAGAACATTTGGGCACCATTCGATTTCTGATTTTGCAACGAAGACGTCGCCTCGTCTCGCAAGCCACCTGGATAAGCCATCTCGTGTGCGGTTCGTCTGCGAAACCGGTCATAATTCGATCCGCTGTTTCGTTTTTGTGTAGTGTCGCGTCTCGTTGGGAAAACTCGGAAAACCCGCGCTCAGTTGAAACCAGCAGAAATGGTGAGTTACCGACCAGCCAGCCAACCCGGACGCTCGTCATCCTCATCCGTCATCCGTGTTTCTCTGCAGCGCTGCTTCCTGCCCCTGGTGGCCCTGCTCTTGGCAGCGGGTGTCCACGCGGATGTGTCCCACCTGGACACGGATCTTCAGGAGGATGGCTACCACTACAAGCAGCCCGCGGTGCCCTTTCCGCCGCCGCAGTCGGGCAACGGCATTGAGGACTCGGGCATAGGAGGCCCAGGACCAGGACCAGGACCAGCGCCCTCTGCCCCGGCTCCGTCGTACGGACCGCCGCAGACGCAGCCACCTCGTCCTCCGCCGCAGCCCATTCCAACGGCTCCGGCTCCTTCTTATGGACCTCCTCAGACGCAGCCACCTCGTCCTCCGCCGCAGCCCATTCCAACGGCTCCGGCTCCTTCTTATGGACCTCCCCAGACACAGCCACCACGTCCTCCGCCGCAGCCCATTCCCACGGCTCCGGCTCCTTCTTATGGACCTCCCCAGACGCAGCCACCTCGTCCTGCGCCGCAGCCCATTCCCACAGCTCCGGCTCCCTCTTATGGACCTCCTCAGACGCAACCACCTCGTCCTGCGCCGCAGCCCATTCCCACAGCTCCGCTTCCTTCCTATGGACCTCCCCAGACACAGCCTCCTTCGCCGCAGCCTGGACCGGAGTACCTGCCTCCGGACCAGCCCAAGCCACGTCCCACACCATCGCGTCCGCAGCCAACACCACCGCCTCCGCCCAGGCCACAGCCCACTCCAGGATACGGACCACCACCAACGCAGCAGCCGCCACGTCCCCAGCCTACCAGACCCCAACCTCCTAGCCCGCCGCCGCCACCACGCCCCTCGCCAGGAGCTGAGTACCTGCCGCCTCCCGGAGAGAACGAGGTGACCCCGCCGCAGCCGCAGCCAACCGCTCCGGCTCCAGAGTACGGACCACCACCATCCTCGCCACCTGCACCAGGACCCACTTACCAGCCACGCCCGCCCACTTCGCCACCAGGACCCACCTACCAGCCACGCCCGCCCACTCCGCCAAGTCCACCTGGACCCACTTACCAGCCACGCCCACCGGCACCTACTTACCAGCCCAGCCCCCCTGCACCGCAACCAGGACCCACCTACCAGCCACGCCCGCCCACTCCGCCAAGTCCACCTGGACCCACTTACCAGCCACGCCCACCGGCACCCACTTACCAGCCCAGCCCCCCTGCACCGGCACCAGGACCCACCTACCAGCCTCGTCCGCCAGCACCTCCGGCACCACCCACTCCGGAGTACGGACCACCGCCCACTAGCGGCGGAGAGGAGGCTGGATCCCTGGGACCCGATGGCTACAACTACAACAAGCCTGCCAGACCCTTTACCTTCTAAAAAAGCGGCTCTAGTGCCCACCACTGTCCCGTGATCCACCATTGGATTCACAACCCGCAACTCAAATCTTTTCCAAATAAAAACAAATCTCGAAAGCCAAAGTCAAAGCTGGATACGTCACTCACTCGGGGGATTCGCTGGTGGGTCAATGTCCCAGCTTAAATGGTGACCTTCTGGGTAATCACTTTTTGACAGCAGCAAGTGCATTGAAAGAAAAATGCAGAAAGAAAATGTGGATTTTAATTGATACCGAGAAAGATTTATTAGCTATTGAAAACAAGGAAAATATAAAAGGGATGCTCTTGCGGAATTTCTACATATTTTTAGATTCTTTTTGTATTCTTAAATAGATTTCATTATCAAATTGATGATCAATGAAATAATATGCTAATATTTAATCGATTATTTACAGCATACTTACATTTGTGTATACAAATTTGAAATAATTTTATGTTATCTTTAAATTTAAAAGCTGCATGGATTCCCAAAAAGCATTACAAATAATAGCATTTATATTGAAAAATTATCCGTGAACGGCCCATTAATTTTTCCAAGTAGGCAGATGGCCTAGCCAAAATACCAGCAGTTCAAGAGCAGTCCCCAGACTGCACCACCCAGTGGAGCACGGAGCACGGAGCACGGAGCCGGCGGCTGGTGTCCAGTTGGTAGGTCAAATCAATCAAACCTGGGGGCGCCATAAATCAGAGGCGGAAATTCCGAGAGCGTCAAGCAGCCGTGAACGTTCTCAGGCCGCCGTTGTTTGCAATATCCAACTATAAACCCATAACGACCATATATATATAAATAGAGGTATATATTTTTGCGAGAGCCCATTACGACTGCAACTGCATCCATACATGGGCCACTCAAGGTACCGGCTGAGCCAAAATAAATATGAGCAACTGCGAGCCGATCGATGATCAGCTCCACGATCGACGACTGCTCAATTCCCACCGCTGACTCTCAGTCGGTTGCCAGGTTCATCAGTCATTTAGTCAATATGTCGGCGGGCCTAGTCAATAAATTGAGTTAGCCGTGGCAACTTCATTAGGTTGCCCAAAAATAAAGATAAACAAGAAAAACTGCAGCGGCGTCGTCGTCGTCTTTGTCGTCGTCGTCGTCGCCGTTGTGGGTTGTGCAACGATTTTCCAATAGGGCTCCGAGGGGGTGGCTATGGTACTGGCGGCACTAGGGGGGCACTGCCACTAATTACATAAGCACTTGCACGGCGGCCTTCAATTTCGCCGGACAGAAGGCGCCCTAAGCCCGGCCCGATCTGAGCCATTTGATTAACGTCTTAACGAGCGGCCGGCCAGGCTTGGGTGTGATTTATGTTGTCAGCCATCGGACCTGCAGCTGCACTTAGTCTTGGCTTTTTGCGTGATTTATGATTGCAGCACGGCACTTGAAAAGATTCGGCATGACAAGGGATTCGCCACGCATTGTTTGCCTTGCCTCGATAATTATGCGATGGCAATTACTGGCACCCCAATAGAGGCAAAGTGGACGGCGTAGGCCCGAAAAGCAGAGCTACTCGCTCACCCGCTGACCTTAACTAATTTCGCCCATGCTAATCAGATGGGATGCTGGGTGCTGTAGCTGGTGAATCCGCTTACGATTCCGATTCTCATTCCATCCGGGTGTAGATTTCCCAAACAGCCAATTAATATTCCCCCGCCGCCGCAATCAAACGAACACGCAAATGTAAATGCGAGTATATAAATATTAAGTCATTCTAAATAAAATGAAAGCAGCAAAACAAAATAAATAATAATCATCATCTTACCCGAGGGCGAAATTCTCATCTCGTCTTCTTCATCGTTAAGACGATGAAAATTTCCAATTAATTCCTCAAAACTTATTCCGACAGGGGCTAATCGAAAATATTAATGGACATATTATAATTATGACTTAATAGACAGACAATAAAGTCACACAATGATTTATGCCGATGCCAAAAGTCGTAAAGTCGAAAATAGCACCTGTTCCCGCCTCGCCAGATGCCTCAAGAAATATTGCGCATACGCAACGTGCGCGGGCGATATTCTTGCGAGTTACGATGCGTTCGTTGCATTGCCTGGCGTTATGTTCGCCGCCTTGTAAATCAATCACTGGCGAAATTGCCCTTGGCACAGTTTTGCTTCCATCTTTTTTTT
>VNJV01020588.1:0-37369 GCA_008042635.1 Drosophila nikananu | reverse complement strand
TAGGTATATATAACGACCGATATAGCTATAATACAGATATAGCCGCCGAGCAGCCCTACAAGCGTGGAAGGCAGGGAAAACTAGCTAAAAGAAAATCGCAAAGTCGCAAAAAGCAAAAAAAACCAAGAGCAGAGAGCGGCAACAATAATAACAATAAGGCGAGCGACGATGACAATGCTGATAAGGCAGAAGGAGGAGAATGGAGGAGCGGTGGGCATCCAAAAGAATCGCAGGGAAACCACAGAAATTTACGCTCAAGCGAACCGAGCTGAACCAAACTGAACCGAACTGAGCCAAGTTGAGGTGAAGCTGCTGCTAAAAGCAAAATGACAATAACAGCTGCAATTCCTAAGGAGGGGTGTGCGGGCAGATGGCCCTCTGTGAGAGCCGAACTTAGCGACAAAAAACTAAGTACTACAGAGTGAGAAAAAAGAGTAGCTAGAAATTAGGGCTTGCTAGAGCTTTTCCAGGGGTTATTAGATTATATTAGAGAAACAAAATGTTGCGATGGAAGTAAAAGAATAAATGATTATCATTCATATTTTATATTTGGTAGATTTATGTTATTAAGCAAATATTAATTAAATAAAGTCCTTTAAATGTGATCAATTGAAATCGTTCCTAATGTAAATATAGTGCACATAAAAATAATTTTAATGCAATTTCGAAGTTAGTAAATTTAAAAAAAAACATTAAAGCTTGTTATACGAAGAATATTGAAATGGAGTCTAAGGTAAATACGAATTTTTCTGTTCCTTTACCTAACGTATGTACATATATTGTAATAGAAAATACTTTTGGTTTTAATTCTTTGCTTATCTAGCTTTTTAGTTGTTGAGGTCAGTTTTATTTTAAAGCAAGTTCGTTTATTAAAGCTCACGGAAAAGGTAACACATTAGTAAATAATATAATAGAACATTATAATTTAACTTATTCAAAGACTTTTACTTTGCTTTAATATACATATATAAAATTAATTAATTACCACTAATCATAAATATGCCAAACTGAATTGTAAATAAGCATTTAAAAAATTTTTTAATTTAAAACATTATTTCGACATGCTAACTAACTTCCTCCTTGTTTTATTACTTAGAACCCTTACAGCCCATAAAAATACCCATAAATTTCCTTCCGTGTACAAAAACAAGGCATTAAGTGGCGAACCGTTAAGAAGTCATTCGAAGTTGTATAGACAAAAAAAAACAGAAAAACGTGAGACAACACTAAGCCGCAGTGCGTGTGAGCGGCACAGCACTAGGTGGTAATTTCTGGAGTAAACAGAGCGAATTCAGAGCGAAAAGCTGAGAGCGAAATCCGCGAGGGAGAACCGCAGAGCAGTGAGAGCGCCTTTAGTAATTATACCAAGCTAGAGAGTAAAAGTCTTTAAGCAAACGAGAGCGAGCAGCAGCGAAAGTTAAAGTCGAGCGGAGAGTGCGAGATTAAGAGATCTACGAATAAGCACCCGAAAATACCGAAAAACCCACAAAATCTTCAAAAGAAGTGTGTCATCACAATAAATATCGATCATACGCAGTGTTGCTCTCTCTCTCTTTCATTCTGTTCCGAAACAAGTTCAACGCACAATGCAAAAAACAGTTATTGCTGGACAATAAATCAATGGCAGCAGCAACAACAACAGATTCTAAGATCTCGAAAAAAAAACAAAGAAAAACAAAAGACTTAGGCAACGAACTGGCGGCGATCGTCGAGAGCGCAAGAGTTGGCTTAAGCCCGCTCTCGCCGATTTTCGAACTCAGAGCGGCGGGCTTTTCGAACTCCAAGCTGCCGTCCGGCCAGCATAAACTTTTGGACGTTCGCCGTGGAAAGTCGTGCAGCTCGAGACGCGCTCGCGATCCGTCTGCGATATACCGACGACGAGTCTTCAGGAAAAACAGACACGATCTTCGGGGCAAAGCGTCTTCTTCTTCGCCGAAGAACGAACGTTTTCCCAGGCCCGAAACTGCGGCCTGCCGTGTGTCTCTGTGTGTGTGCGCGCGTGTTGCTGCTGTGCCTTCGTGTGCGTGTTACCATTTGCATTTTGGCTTTGGTTTTTAGCTTTTAACTCGATTTTTCGTTCCATTTCGCCGCGTTGCATTTCTCGATCGCTTTTCGTTACGTTTTCCTCGTTATTTTCGGGGGGCTTTGCTGCAATTACCGCAAGAAAACGTGTTTGTGCCCAAACTAAAGCAGCTGCAGCTGCATTTCACTCAAAAGTGCTCGAATATAAATTAAGCCAGAGAGAAATAAATAAATATAGAGGAAAAGAGTGCTCGAAAAAGAAAGAAAACGTCACTCGGCGTGCGTTCTTCTTCTATTTGTTCGCCAGTTAACATTGTGCTCATAATTTATTGTACCCAGCGATATGCAAATAGAAAGCCACAAATTTGTACAGCAAGTGGAATATTTCGACGCTTAAAGGTAAGTCAGACGATGCAGTCCAAACAAGCGGCGGGGAGGGAGGCTGAGGCCCCATAAAATCCCTTGGAATTAACCCATTCGGGGAGCTCTCCGCTAATGAGGCGAATTGTGAAAACGTCAGAACTCGGTCTCGACTCGGCCTGAACTTGATTTGGTTAATATATTCATTAGTATACATTTCTCCCGCTGACGATTTGCATATCGATCGCAGCAGGTTCATAACTTCTGGGGAAGAAAGCCACGGTTAGATCATCGCAGCTCACGATTTCCCGACGATCGACGATTGAAGATCGATGTTCCTTGTTTCAGTTTTTCCCCCAAATAGCACTTGCTGCACGATTGAACTTTAAACCGCATTCTTTTGGCCTGTCTGCAGAGACGCTTGGCTCTCGGACGCATCTATCAGAGATCGGTGAGTGGCGGTGGCCAATTTTCATTGGATCGCAGCCGCTTCGTGGGAACTCTTGACTCTTGGGTCTCGAACCCCGGGCCTGGCATTTCGCGGCACACATTTTAGCCCTGGCTAGCCGCAAATACAAACCGAAAAACGGAGCCAAAAACAGGCTTACAGAACAGGAATTTCCACTCCTACAACAAAGCGCCGACAATTGACATTTTTGTGTAATTGCAAGAGTTTTTGTTTCTGTTCGCTTTGGTTTAAGTTTCGAATTTAAAAGAGGTCTTATTTGTGTATTTAGGTTTAGTTTTTAAGAGAGAGTAATTATGTTGAAGGTTAAATTTGTAGAGCCGTGCTTTTCAGTCTACAGTTGTTGTGTTATTAATGTTGCTTTTGTAAAATGTTTTTTTATTCTCTTTAAAGTTTCTCTTGCAAAATATTTATTAAAATTTTTTCTTTAAATGAATATTTCATACCATTTAAATCTTTATTTTTCTATATGGGAAGCTTTCAGAGCTACTAGGTTTATGTAAATTTTGAAAATAATTTTTTCAAGTTTAATATCACAGCTAAGGTAATTTATAAATATGCTATAATTCAATTAGTTTAAAGTTAATTTTTTATTTGTTTTGAGTAATTTATTTACCTATTTATATTAAAATGTATAATACATTTTGATTTTTTAATCGTTTTCAAAAAAGGTGGCGGAGTTCATTTAGAAACTGAACAATATAAAGGTAGTGTTTTGTAAAAAGTAATTCTTATTTCCATATAATTTTTTATCCAACAATTTCCAATAATTTTCAATTAAAATTATTGCTCAATAAATAAACATCTTAATGCATATATTATTTAAGAGCAAATTAAAAAGTTTTTAACATATAAAAGCCGTTGCTTAGTCTTATGTAAAATTGTAGCTTATTGCAAAATGTTTCCCCTAAATATTCTGACTTTAAACCATTTTTGATTATACCCAGAATTTGCTTCTTAGAAATAAGCCTCTTGATGAATTTTATATTTCAATTCAGAAACAGAAAAAATGAGCAAAGCAACTTAGCCAACAAAATAAAACCATTCAATATTCTTATTTAAATTTCAAGAAATAAATTTAAAATACCCCGATCCAAAAATAAAAATTATAAAAGTTATTTGTTGTCAGTGTGTTTATTTCGTTATATAGTTTAGTTATGTACAATATTCAATCTTGTTCTTTGATTTTTAATCGTCAACAATTAAGGTCAAGCTGTGTGATAAAGTAGAGTAATTAAATTTCCAAGTCGTGTGGCAACATTGAGTCAGACAAAGATCTCTGGGCCGAAGATGGACACCTTTGGACGACCACCATCGGAGGACTTGGGTTTGGGTGGAGTGCTCGGGGCCTTGACAGGTGCAGTTTTGGAGGTCTTGGTGTTACTGGAACTATTGTGATTTGTGCTAGAGGCAGCGGTGGAGCGACGGCGACGCATTTCCTTAAGCTGATCACGGAGGTGCTCCTTGTAGACCAGCTCCCGCTTGCAGGCCTTCAGCTCCTCGTCGCTGCAGTGCTTCAGGTGGCGGATGGTGCGGGACACCAGGCCGTCGATGATGTTGATCTTGGTGCGGGACAGGCGCGTGGGCTCCGCGTGGCGACGGGTCAGTTCGCTCTGGTACTGGAAGAGCAAGTAGCCCACGCTCGGACGGGCTCCGCGTCGGTGGTTGCGCTGTTGGCCTTCCATAGCTGCGGTGGCTGAGAATGTGTCCGGTTTGTGGATGGATGTGAAGGGATTTATTCGATTTTCAGAAAATCTGCAACTCTGCGAGCTGTGCTTGCTGTGACTGCTTGGCAGCTTGAGCTGTGAATGATGTCCTGTGGTACTTTACCAGGATTATTTATATCTGGGGCGCTAAGCTACCTGTTGACCCGCCGACTGACCTGCTGACTTGTGCGAGTCGCGTAATTACCTGAAGTGCTTCGGTAAATCCAGATCCGTTATCCATTCCCTTTCGAGTCTCGATCTCTTGCAAAGTTGCAAAACGTTTGACATCTCTGGCGCAGGCTACTTAACGTACCTACGTTTGGTATTCGCAACGAGTTTCCTTTGAGCGGAAAGTGTTTATGGCCTGACCTTTCGCTCGATGTTGGCCGATGGTTAAATATGGCCATAGGGCGGAGATTAGACGGTGACTAAGTGTCTGAGGATTTACTCGGCACGAGTGTTCAATGGTTTGCAAATCTTAAGATTAACTAGTCACCATCACTTGAGAGTGGAAATTTTTGTCAATGAAATTACATTTTCGAGAATAGTCTAGGAGGAAGTATACATTAAAATTATGTTTCTATATAAGCTAAGAATAATTAAAATAAATAAGATATTCAATTTATTTATTTTATTTACATTTAATGGATATTTTTCATAGGTCAGCGAACAACAATCTATGATACTTTAAAGTTCAAGTACAATAATTCTTCACAGAATTATCGCCTTAAAACTTTTAGCGAATTTTTAATTTTATGGCTTTACACGCCCCAAGATATTGAGAATTATGCCCAACATGAAGACATTTCTCAAGCACACTTCTCCCCATTAACCCGAACCCAAAACTGCAACTAAATAAATTCTGTCTCAACTCTCGACAAATGGAAAACATTTTTATTTAATGAGTTTCCATGAAGTGATAAATATAATCCCTAAGTGGCACTCGTCCATCCTCCTTTTCTCTGCTCCAGCCCACGGCCCAAGGACTGCGTGTTAAATATTTATTTATGAACGAATGTCTGGGCGAAGTTCAGGCCTGTGACCTTGGCTTGACCCCCGCCTCCGCCTCCGCCCCCGTCCCCACTGAAACCCATTTAATGTGGGTTGGTTAGATGATTTTAAAAATGCTTTTCATGTAATTGTAATTTCACTTAACGTAATTGACACTCGCTTCCCCCGCCGCATCTAAAACACACCGCCGCCGAATCAAGTTAATTTCAACTTAATTATGGCCCATATACATTTAAGTGCCGAAGGAAAGTGAAAATTCCCTCTGCATTGTCTGCGACTTATCAACGAATTCTTTTAAGGGAAAATTTATTGAGCTGCATTAAGCCACGAGAATAATAATAATAATGGTAATGGCAATAACAATAACAGTGACCAGTGAAAGTTGCGTTCGAGGTGGTTTTATTTTTCTTATGGTAATTCTTGGGCCAAATAAATTATGATTCAATGCCCATTTGGGTGCTAAATGCAAGAGCTTCGGGGCAGCAGAGTTGAGGCACAAGATGATGATACCGATGATGATGATGATGATGCTGATGCGATGATACAGCAATCATTATGATTGTCTCGTCTGGTTACTGGCTACTTTACGCTGGAATATATGCGTCGACACGCACAGATTTAGCCCCAACTCAGGTTGCATTTGTACACGGAAAGAAAGCGGTGCGAGGAGATTTTGATTCTATTGAAAATAAAGATCTGATATTTTATAGGATCTATATTCAAAGTTAAAGAAAATGTTTTTTTCTTTCAACATTTGAAATTTATTCGTCAAAATTTTGTTAATTAAATGGGTATACATCAATTTACTACCGATTTGCTTGCCGTACATCTCCAAATCCATTTTCGTTTCCAAGTCGGTTCAGGCCCGGTTCATTGAGCGCGTTGAATTGAAAGCTGTCGACGAGCTGTCACAAGCAGTTGGTCAAAATGGCTGCTGCTGGCCCGTTTGGCCTTTTTAGCCAGCCCCTGGGCCACTGTTTTGACCTTTATGGCCAGGCTAGGCGGCTACCTACGCAACCTACCTGTTGACCGCCGGGGTACGCAACCTACCTGTTGACCGCCGGGGTATGGGATGTGGATGAGGATGGGAGGATGAGGGCCGCGGGTCGTAAAACACTGATGCTGCGCATTTGCTTAATCCGGCGCGTGGTCTTTCCCAAAGTTCTTAATCCGGTTTGGAAATCCTTTTGTTTTCGCTACATTTCAGCTACTAAGTGCAATTATAAAAGGATTATGCCATCGCTGACCTGAACCCGAGGGCGAAGGGACGCCACCAGAAGCCGGCCATCTACTTTCATTATGACACATTTTTAATGAATTACCTGGAAGTAGTTAATATGCAAAAAGTCTTCTCCCTCCACTGCAGTTATGCTAATGATGCTGCCTAAGTTTTGCGCGCTGTGCCGTACTGTACAAGACACATGTGTAAAGCGACGGACTTTACGTTGATGTCACTCAGGTGCTGAGTCAGAAATCTATGGGCGTTGAGTTACTTGGAAACGGATAGAATTTTACGCTTAAGGTTCTTTGCTGGCGGTTCATTGAGAGTCCCCCAAGAATTCTGTAGAAAATGTTTTTAGAGAAAGGTTTCTTTGGGTTAAATGTCGTGAGCAAATATAAGTTCTTGGGAAATGCTGTGCTGGGAAAAGCTGAAAGGCGGTCGGAAAACATTCTTCTCGGCTGTCCAACTCAATGAACTTCTGTATACATATTTTTTCAATGCCTTGAACAATACCTACATACATATATATATTTACTCTCGTTTGTGTACTTTAAGATTTGTTTGGGGAGTAATTTGAGGTTTAGTTACCTAAGAAGTGAACAATTTGTTATTTTCTAATGTGAATATAATATATTCAATACTTCAATTGTTCCTTTTTTGAATTAACCTGAATTGTCAGTGGTTAAACATACAAAAATAGATACAAAATTTAATATAACTTGAAATTTGAAATATTTTGAAACATAATATAGCTCGAAGTATCTTCTTAAAGTTATAGGAACAAGTTCGAAAATTCAACATTAAAAAGGTATTTGAATATTTATTTCCTTAACATTCACATATACTTAAGTGTTTATTAAACATTGAATTGCTCTATCTATTGCACATTTATTAAGTTTCCGACATATTTCCCCAAAATATTACAAGACAATGCACAAAAATAATTGTTTTTAACTTATTAAACTGTTGTGCTTGCCATTTATTTTTTCCTTAGTTTTGCCTTAGCAAATATATATGTCAGCTAGTCAAGAGCTCCGAAATCTCTTCCAGAATATTCTGTCACAATTGCAAACAAGATTTTTCTTGCTCAACAGAGAAGTCCTGGGAATTAGGCCTAGTTTGGACACCCTTTCCCCGGGCATCAAGTATAATAATGGCTGGTCAACCGAGCCAAGGCTTAAGATCCAAAATGGGGATTAGGCCGGATTAGGTAATGAAATATTTTGGCACAAATATTTACAGAGGAGCGGACCCTCAGTTGACCTGTTCTGACCTGGGGTGACATATCAGGTAACCGCACAGACAGGTAACCGAAAACAAAGCAAGTAAACATTTAAGAAGGGCAAGTTGCAGGGGAAGTTATGTCATTCGACTGAGAGAAGTCAAGGCGAAAGGAGGACTTTCACTGGTCACCTAACTTCTGGAAGAATCACTGCGAAAAAATTTAATTATCCCGAGAGGCATGGAGAACGCGAAGCCCACTGTCACCTACCACCTGTTCCTGTACCGCTCCGAACTGGCCAGGCGGAATGCCCGACAGCTGCGACTTTCCCGGACGAAAATCGAGATCACGGACGAGCTCATCTCGAAGACGGTGCGGAACCTGAAGACGTGCAGCATGGACGACCTGAAGGCGGTGAACCGGGAGCTGCTGTTCAAGCGGAAACTGCGCCACAACGTCTCCAAGCTGAAAAAGGAGGCCAAGCGGCAGTCTGCGGAGCAGAGGCAGGACTAGGAGCCATTTGATTGTTTTATTGTATATAGCCGTCTGTAAATAAATATAAGTTGAAAAGACTTCTTTTCTGCATTGAAAACTGGTTCGTTTTAATGGCTGTTAGCGGCGCTTCTCGTTTGCATTGAACTGCGACTAGGAATTAACGGCAAAGCACGGGCAAAGTCACAAAGTCACCAGAGATCCGCTCGAAAAAAGACCTCTGACTGCCCAGTGGCTGACCCAAACCAGTTGGAAACTTTATGATCGTTTTTTGCCTCTGCGATGCTTTTGTTTTTGCCCTCTCTCGATTTTTATCCATTTTTTGTTTTGCTTGGTTTTGGCAACCAAACTTAATTAGAAATTGCAAATGCAATTAACAAAAGGCAAACGCTAAAATGCCAATGTTTTAATAAAATTTTAATTCGATATATGTACACTTGGAGAAATGTGAAGGGATTTTGTTGCATTCTTACATTATTTAACGTAATTAAAGTATAGTATATTTAAGCTTAGTATTCAGACGAATCGACATGCTTCTTTAAATCGAACACATTTATGGAATGTATTAATCAATGCATTTTTCTATTAACTCTTATATGAACTCTTTTAATATATTTTCTGCCTTGAAGGATTTCTATTTTATTAGATTAAACAAATTTAAATTAAACATATTTTAATTGATAAATGAATTGTTGTTTTTCCTCTTTATATCGACACTTATCAAATCATTTTTCCAAGGCTTTTTGTTTATTTTTGACAATACCTTTATCGTAAACCCTCGGCACATAGTCCGTTTTCCGCTTTTCAAAATCTTTAAAACTGATTTATGATCATTTAAAAGTACTTTCTAAAATGTAGAAATAACTTTTTTCGAGTGCAGAGCGATACAAAGATTGTGCTGACACTGAGCGAACGCCATGGAAACCAAACAAAACTGGTTCGTTGCATAAATTAACCAAAAAGCAGCAGCAGCAGCGGCAACAAAGTCAAAGAGCCAAGAAGCCACGTTTCCTAAGAGAAGAAGGGGGCGCGGGGTCGTGTGGGAGCAGCAGTAAAATAAAAACAAAAAAAAATATATATATATAAATAAAGTTAGCAACTTGCTAAAAGTCAGCGAAATAAATAAAAATCAGCCAACGTTAACAGACGTTAGCTGAAACAGTTTCGCCTTTGTTTCGGCTTCCTCCAGACAAATTTATTTCGTGACATTGTTCAATTTATGTGTTGAGATGTTGTAATAAAACAAGCCGGGCTTATAGATCGCCACAGATGCCGTTGAGCCACTTGGGAAAACTGGCGCCAGCTCTCGAAATAATTGCGGCGATCATTCTTGTTTTTAGGACCCATAAATCATAGGTAATATAAGTTCTATTGAGGATTTTCGCACAACTTTAACGGCATGATAATTTGTTTTTTATTTTTAAATATAACTGCAAAAGTCAAGGAGCAATATAATAATTTTCAACAAAGCTTTTATGACTTGGCGGAAAATAATGTCTTTATAACTACTGCATGAAAAGGTTTGCTTGAATAAGGTTTGCAATTAGAAAATATAAATGTAAAACATGCTAAATAAACACAAATAAAAACTAGTGTTTTATATTTTTTATTTAAATTACTTTAATACAATAAAAATATTATTTAAATATTTAATATAAGGCAACAGAGATTTCGTTTAGTCGCTGAAAAGTAAGGATTATTATTTATCATGAATATACTCCACACTCTAATTCCTTATATACATTTTTATTGCTGTCATTTTCCATATTTTGCTCATTATTAATAAAAAATCCTTTGCACTGCATGCCTTTAATATTTAATAATTCATCATTCGCTCGATTCCCTCGCACAAATCAAAATTTTCATGCCTCTCACTTTTGATTAGAATTCTCTTTCTCCGCCAATCACAATTTGTTGGCTTCAATAATTCATTGTTTTTGATGCCGTCACTGCCTTTTGGCAACGATTATTGAAGGACAGGCGGGCTTAGAATCGCAGACAGCCGGACGGACAGGCAGACAGACTTGAGACCTGAGACTCCAGTTGAGGTTGCTGTTCTACTTGACAAATGGATTTCTCTGGCCTGACCCCCGACAACGACAATGGCAAGCAAACAAAATTCTGCTGTGGCATAGGAAAATCATCAAATCACGACTTTGAGCTCTTTTGATTGACATGCACAAAAAGGAGCAAAAACCCGAAGACCAACAACTACCGTCGCTGCGCCTGATTGTTCATAATTAAAGTCACCGGCCCCGAGGCTGTTTGGCAGCACAAAAATTTCGCAATAATTCTTGGCGTCACCGGAGTTGCCGCCATTCTCGGTTCTCGACTCGAGGTGACAGCAAACAGCAAACGAATCTAATAGTCGAGGAACCAAGAAATTATCTCACACACAGCCATGGTGCTGGGTGTGCGAGTATATATAACCAATACGCCCCGTTAGCCGGAGCGCTTATTAACGCATAATTAGCATATTTAGTGCGGCTCGCAGATTGCATCCCCTCGAGTAATTACTACGATATCCAAGTCTTAGTTTCGCCAGAGATACAAGTGACACAGCAAGCTGGGTACACTGTAACAAAATGTATGTATGAAATAGGAAATTCAAGAGATTTACTGAATATAAAATCATGTATTGTACTGGGTCTTAAAAAATGCCTGCAAGTCTGCTTTAAAAACCTCCGAGTACGTATTACAATTTATTTATTGTACTCCCTGAATCTTGTAATATGAATTTTGCTAATTTTTCCCCAGTGTCTCCAGTTAAAGCTAAGCCTCGTTTAGTGCGGCACTCTGTTACCATTGCCACGAACCAATTGACCAACCCACAAAGTTCCTGTCCGCCCTCTCCGCTCGCCCGACTCCTTTCTCATCATGACCGCTCAGCTTGTACCGTTCACTTTGCCAGCGCTTAGCCAGAGTCGCCAACGCCGACCGGAGCCGAGAAAAGCAACAATAATAAGTGCAACAAGCGAGTGCAGCCATGGCAACAATTGTCGCATTTGACATTTAGCTACAATTACTTTTTTAGCCGTCTTTCGTTGCTTATATTTGGCATGACTCGCTGGCCGTATATCTCCCACTTTTGCATTTCCATAGCGAAACTTGTTATATTTAAAATATGCACACTCTTTTCAGTCCCGTCGCCCCCCAGGCCACGCACCACTCTTATTTTCAAGGTGTTGCGGTCAATTAAGTTGCGACAAAAATGTTTTTTCCTCATGCTCAGAAAAACAGGTGACATGACCAGAGATTCGCCGGGTTATTTTTAGAAAGTCGATCACGTTTCGTGGCAGCAAATCGATTTAAATCGAGGTTTAAATGGGGGATTATTGGACTTTTATTGATAACTCTTGGCTATAAAAGAAGTTGTATCAAACAGAATAACAATAAGATGAGTGACGCCCATATAGTGTATGTCTTTTAGCCATAAAATATTCCATAAACTTTTCAACTTTGCCTCTTAATTACATTTTCTAAAATTATTAAAACTTTAAGACGTCGTAACCAATGCAGTTGTTTATATTTAGTTAACCTCTTCATACAATTCAAATTGTCTTGTTATTTATTTACTTGCTTAGTTTGTTTTCTGCTAAAAGGATATCCGTTTATTTATTTCCTTAGAAATGTATGTATAAAATTTCACATTTTTACTTGAACCTATTTTTACATCAAGGCACAATGGAATCCCTGGCTGTATTTTCCTTTTCTGGCTGGATTTATGTTCGTTGGGCTGAAGTCAGGCCAAAATAGGCAACCTGATGCCCCTGTGACTTGGACTGTGGCACCAAGGTGTGGTCGTTGCACTTTTCCACAGCGATTCTGTGTGGTGGGCGTAAGCGAGTGCCCCAAAAACTGGATTCGGAAATTGTCTGAATGGCTCACAAAGGCGACTTCTTGGGGTCGGTCTCGGTGCGCGCCTTTCATAACTTTTGGCATTTACAATATTTAATCATACAATATTTCGTGAGGACCGGCAGAAATGTCGTTCGAGCGCAACTTATGGATACTTTGTTGGGCCTCCTCCTACAGCACCAGCTCCATCTGCATCTTTCTCTCGGCAATTTAACCGTTTTAATTTTTTATGCATGTGCATTGCATTTGTAGCTCATTTGCATTTGCGGTTGCTGGCGTCGTCATCCTTGTGCTGGGTGTCTGCAATGCCATTTGCTGCAAAAAAAAAAGAAAAACAATAAAAAATACGATAAAATGAGCTAACTTTTATAGGCCGGAGTTTCTATGCTCTGTTGTTTTTTTAAGGATATATTTAAATTATTTTTTAAACATTTTAGAAATAACATTATACGTAGCAAAACTTGCTTGATTTAATGGTTTAAGAGAGTGTATTCTCGAAACATTTGTAAAGTACGTTGCAATGCAATCTTTGGGTCATTGCACTGCGTTACAAACCCCTTTTCCCAATCGATATGCATACTTCGTTTCACAGGGTATAAAAGCACCGAAAAAACTGCAAAAAATGAAACCGAACGGACGCCGTTCGTCGAGCGTTTGGGAGCATTAAATTTAATTTTATTAAAGAAAAACTTTGCTCTCATATGCATGTGCTGCTGCCTGGGAATTGTACAAATGACAACGGGCACAAGTTGCTGCTGCTGCTGCTGTGGCTGTCGTCGCCGCCGCATGTTGTTGACGTGCAATGTTGCTGCTGTTGCCGCGAACCGCCTTTTGTTTTATGGTTTGTGCGGGTGTCTCTTCCAAAGTTCGATGAAGTTTTGCCGTCTCGAAACGAGATTGAAACTGTTACAATTACGTCCGTGTAGGTATTGCAGCGCGTTTTCTGCCCCTTGCACTTTTCAACCAGATGTCGATGGTCGCCTTTTGTGGGTTATCGCCGGAGCAGTAGCAACAGCTTTCTGCAGTTCATGGAGGCATCCTTTGAGTTGTTGTTCGGCATTTTAACCTGTTCGTATTGCATATTCAGTGGTAGCCCAAGGACATGGCAGTCGGAGTCATCATCATCATCATCAGTAAGCGGCAGCTCTTGAAAATAATGCTAGAAATACACTTGAGATATTTGTTAAGAGAAAAGGATGTTTTTATTTATATATTTTATCAATTTAAAATTGCGAAGAATACATCGTACAGAAAATAAATTAATGTGCGAATTTTAAAGTATTTTTAATTATTTGCTATACAATTTTAAAATGTTTCTTTTTATTTTATACAAAGGAATTCTTAATATAAGTAGGGGATTTTTAAAAATGAACCCAATTTCATTCATTTAATTTTACATCTCTTTATTCTTTTCAAGAATATGTACATATGTTGAAAAATATTTTACGAAACAATTTCCATACGCGAATTGAATTACCTTTTCAGGATACACTTTAATAAAATGTTAACCCCTGAAAATATGGACTGTATTAATTATCAAGATATCCCTTATCCCTTTTCGGTCTTATAAAAACCAGTAAATGATTCGCAAATAATGAAATATTTATCATTTTTTGTTCCTCTGTATCGGCGGATGGAGGAGTCGCTATATCGAAACGCTTCTCATCATCATTTGCATATGTTACACTTTATTTATTGTTGCGGTTGTTTGTTGTTGCTGCTGCTCCTGTTATTGTTTTTGTTGTTGTTGTTATTCGCGCGCATTGCATTACAAAGAAAATGGCGGGCAGGGGGCGAGTGTGCAGAGGAGCAGATATAACTCATACGCAACGTTAGCCTCGCTCTTTCTTGCTCGCATATTTATAGCAGTTACGTGAGACTTTGTTTATGTGACAATTGCTTTTTGTTTCACAGCTCGGTTTCTGCACGGGCACACTCACACACATGCATGCTTTATTCATTTATTTTCCTTTTGATATTTCGTTTTTGGTTTTGTTATAATTTTTCTTTTTTTTTTTGTTTCGGGAGTCGTAATTTATGTTTTTTGATTGTGCAAGAATTGCGCCACCATTTGTTATTTGCACCTCCTCTGAGTCACAGCGATGATGGGAAGCCTTTCAAGTTCTCGCTGAAGTTAATTAATTGTGCACTCAAAAGAAACTAGCTCGTTGTGGTTTGATATAGCATATGAGTGGCTTTGATGTTTAATTTTTGAATGTAGATGCAAATTTATTTTGTTAAAATGTCAACGAACCCAAACATTGAAGACTTTAAAATAAAAACTGTAGACATTAATTCCCTTGGAAATCCCTGCTTAATTGTTAAGGGAAATATTATTTAGACATAAGTTAATTTTAAACTGGTACAGGGTTTAATTTTTAGTGTGCAGAAAAAGTCACACTGCAGTATTGATCGCCTTTATTCGTTCAGTTTATTTAATAGTTTTTGCCCTCTCACATTGCCCCGTAATTGAATAGAGCTCTGCCCCCTCTTCAGCCACAGATTGCTGGCTGCTCGTTATTGGTCAACAATGAGTATTAAACTGGGAAATCGGGAGGGGTTTCGGTATCATTTTCGCATTCTGATGTCCGATTACCGGAGCAACGCTAACTGGAGCAGCAACAATAGAAAAAAAGGTACAACGCTAGCAGCAGCAGCAACAACTATTATGACAGCAAAGGCAATTTGTTGCACTCACTCAGACTCAGACACAGACACTTGTACACTCGTACACTCGCACAAAAACCAGATAGAATTGTATCTGTGAGGGACAACTCAATGCGCCGCTCTCTGCTGAAGTTGTCGGCTATGAAAAATGGATCTGCTCCAGAAGATTTCAGTAATCTCGTTCGTCACACTTGGCCGCTCAAGTACAAATTTATGAAGAGTCCGCCGAGGAGCCCTCCGGCCCCCAGCGTAACCCTTCGCTTCTGACCATGTCCAAGTTGGTTTTATTAACTTGTATTTGTGCAGAGAAAAAAATGTAGCTGCCCTGGATATTGTTTCAACTAAAAGAAAAGGCTTTTGTCAAATATTGTTCCAGAGTCAAGGTTTTTTTTTTAAGCTTCTCTGTGCCTGTGTGCCTCCATTTATCACCAGTGTAGTTCTATCCCCAAGTCACTAGAGATGCACTCAAGAATGTCACGGTAGAGTGGCCAAAGTGTCAGTGGATTGCTGCCAGTACAAGACATTCCGAGTGCCGGTTATGATGTAAGTTCAATAAATTTTCCATTGCAACAATGCCAGACAATGGCAGCCGGCAATCAGAGTTGCCTCAGCTCATTTGCATGGCAATCTTTGCGAAATCCCAGCTAAATGACTTCGGCAAACTTACAATATATATCCACCTCCTGTGTGAAGAAATGGGCGTTGTTGAAAGCGCGCAAAACAATTAATGTGACTGCGATGGGCTTAATGAACTTTGCAAAAAATAAGGGAAAACAAAAGCAAAAGGGAAAAATAAAGAGCACAAATAATAATAAAAAAAAGGCAAGTGGGAAAAGGGAAAACCTGCGATAACCCTTTCACATTCGATTTAGCATTTAACGATGCACGAAATCAGCCTCTCTCGGTGGCCAGTCATTTCCACAGTCATTTCCACAGCGATTTCCACTTCCAGGCCGACAATTTCCACACATTTTTCAATTAATTAAACCAAAAATATTCTTGTTGCTTCTGTTCAACTCGGCTCGCTGTGCCTTTTACAATTGACGTAAAATATAATTAAAATTGTTCATGTCAATACGCAAAACGAAATCGGAGTTAAGGGGGGCTTCTGCAAAAGGTTTTTGCGAAAAAGTCGACGCGATGCGACGCATTCAATCAATGCATGGCAGACAAAATGCAAAATGCACTTTTATTGTATTTTAAAACAAATTGAAAAGCCAACAATTCGCTGGGAAAAAAGGAGGCAAAATGTTGGCGAGCAAAATGAAAACAACGAAACAATACTTGATACTCTATTAAAAAATCTTTCTGTAGTCTTTTTATATTTTATTGTTGGTTAATATATAAAAAAAAGTTAATAAACTAAATACTCATATAATTCATCAGCTCATAATGACAATGCCTTCGTCTAAATTATTTTCTCGCTGACCTCGATCCATTCATTTATTTTTCAGCTGCCTATCTTCTTTTAAACGGTCTAATATTTAGATAATAGAGCGAGAATTAACTCCCATGTTCCCATGACAAAACAAAGCCCCTCTGAAGTAGGGTATTTCTACATACATATGACAAGAAAATTCGCTATGCTGTGTAATAATAAATATTTTGTCTGGCTTTTGTTTTTGTACAACAATTGTTGTCTCTGCAAATGTTTTTCCTTTTTTCTGTTGCATTTAATCCTACATTACTTCTGTAGCAGCTTTGATTTTTGCTGTTGCTGCCAATGTAAATGGGCCAAAAAGGGCGTGGTTTTTGCCGCTGTATTTTCATGCATGTCTAGTTTTGTGTTTGCAGTTTTTACTTTCACCGTCGAATGCAAATTGTCAAAGCCAACTGTTGACTGAATTTCATTTTCGATTTGTACGCAGGCTTAGGGATCTACGAACACCAATAAATAAGGGCGGAATACCAGGCCAATTCTATAGCAAGAGTTCCCTAATCTTCTCTTTGAATACAATTCTTTAAAGTAACTATTAGAACGCAAAATAAGCTTTTGACACTCTTCATTCCTTTTAATTTATTGTTTGGTTTTTCCAATACCCCCTTTGATTGCCTTTTAAGGTATTTAAAATAACTTGAAGGTCGTGCTCTCATGCTCCAAAACCAACACCTTTGCCCCCCTGATGCAACCCCAAAAAGTCACCGTCTTTTCACCTGCCTAATGGCAATGCCACAAAACGCAGCGTCAACATCATTATGGAGAGCCGGTTGATTTCTTTTGACGAAAGCGCAAAAATTTTCCTAATGATGCCGCCTTGCAAAATCGACTGCAACTAACTGTTCAGTACACCCCACAGATTTTTACCCACTTGCCCCCGCTGGCTGCAGTAATCTGGTCATGGCCAACAAGGATGATTGTTGACTTTTATGATTTCCATTTCTTAGCATTATTATGGACGTGTGGCGAATCAACAGCGGCAAATAGAAAACACAGCAGTTGTAGCAGCAACAGCAGCTCCAGTGGTAGGAAAATCAATAGAAATCCCCCGGATGGGGCTCCCAACTCTCCCCTGTTCATCGGCGGTGCGTATGCCATAAATCGTAACAATAACCACTTGCCACTTGGCCAGACAACGCGTAGACACAGAGTTGGACTCGGTTTCGGATTCGGACTCGGACCGGGAGCGCTGGAGTTGGAGTTGGAATTGGACTTGGACATTGAGTTGCCGCAGAAGGCGGCATACGATTTCACTTGACTGACAAACAGACATAAGCAAAGTGTTTGCCCGTTTGCTGGCATGGCCATATCCCTCAAGTGACTTTCTAAGCGTTGCCCGAATGCCGGCAACATGAAAAATGTGGAGCGAAGGCCATGGAGATGCAGTAGACAGTAGTAATAAGAGCTCAATGCCATTATCAGTGAGCAGCGGCATCAAATCCCCATTTGCTACTCGATAGCCTGTACTCTGGTTGAATAAGGGGGTATATAGGGGTATACATACCTCAGGATATACATGGGTTCAGAGTGTGAACAATTGTAAACTTATTTCTTTGTAAATTAGGTTAATAGAGCTTTAGAGCTTTTTCTTCTACTGAAAAATGTTTAATAAGTGCTCTTTATTCTGCTTTACAACACTGATTTTCTATAGTTTTCATAAAATATAAATATTTACAGCATTATTTGTAGCAACAGGAATCCCTAAGCCGGTTAACATTTTTTCTATATATTACTATCTCTTAGGACGTGACTTTAATGTCGCCAAATTTGATAAAGGTTTTCCTTTTCAAGACTTATAATAGCTTTCTATTCCATTATACAACACTAATTTAGTTAATTTTTAATTGCAAATAAATACTTTAAGTATTATTTTCAAAACCAGGTATCCTTCAGTCGTTTTCCTCGGTGTTTTCATGTCCCTTGATAGGCGTATCCCATGTTCCTGGGACGTCCTTCAAGCCTCTGGGTCCAGTGTTGTGTAGTGTGCTCACAATTATTGTCGCACACAACTCATAAAAAGCCCATTTATAACTGTTAACTTGTACAAAAGTATTTACAGACGATTTAGCAGCTCACAGAATTACAACCATCGCCACACAATTGCAATTGTTTATTTGTGTTTACTGCTCTGGCCGCCAGCCCCCTTTCCGCCTCCCCCACTGAACGGAGGGGGGGGGGGGGGGGGGNGAACGGGGGGGGGGGGGGGGGGGAGGGATTGAATCCCCTTCCCCTTTCTGGCCCCCGGAATTTTCCCCTTTTCAACTGTGCTTCTTCTGCTTTGGCAACTACTCCATCTCCCTTTTGGTAGCAATAAAAAGTGTTGTTATTTGTACAATGTTGTTTGTGTGTGCCAGAGTGTGTTTTTTGTTTTGTTTGCTATTATTGTTGTTATTATTACAGTTGTTGTTGTTTAGTGGCCAACACAGCTGCTGCTGACACGCAGAATTCAATGCAACAAGCAGCAGCAGCAGCAGCAACAACAAAAAATAAATAAAAAACTAAACAATAGCAAAAAAGCAGAGGGAACAAGAAACAAATAAAAAGCAGTAGCGGCAAAAATCACCAAGAGAACTCAAAACCGGGAGAATCCAAAGTTTGCCATTGTCCCATGGCTGAATGGGCATAAAGACGAAGGTACACAAGTTGACCAACCGAGTTTTGGGCGGTTGTTAAGGGTTAATGATAACACTTGCCAAGGTGCGAAAAGGTTTTTTCTTCCCATCCAACAATGGCGAAAAAGGTGTTACTCTGACTTCAGTAACGATGTGACTCGGGTTTTTACAAATTTTACTATAATTAAGGAAGCTGAAGATATTTAAAAAAAATGTCTTACTCTCAGTACCTTCTAAAATCTAGTTCATTTTAAATTAATTAAGGAAAATGTTTTCATACATAGCTCGTTAAATAAGTTGTGCAAAGCGCGGAATGACTATCAGATTTTAACAAGGAGTGCTCTGAAATTAATTCATAATTCATTCTCAAATTAATCTGCTTCGCCAAGAAAACAATCCAAAATCTTTTTTCACACATTAATAAATTCAGATGGTTGAACAATATCTGCTGCTAAACTTTGGTGATTAATAACACTCAAGGCCTTTGCTAAACATGCTTAAGTGAATGGAGCAGCTTGTGACCTCATAATTAGCTATGTGCCTCCCTTAGAATGTGCCTTAAAATTAATAAGCTCTGTATTCTAAGCCGCTTAAGCGTTTACCGAATCATTACAGCAATGCTAATTAGGCTGCTTACGTGGGGGAAATTTCTGACAGGTTTTAATCAGGAGATTTTATTTTACCCCAGAATATTGAGCTGCTTTATTTCTAATAATTAGCACAAAATGCATTCAATTCAGTACAGAAAATAGTTTAAATATACCATATATTTACCAGTACTTCCTTCGGTGAGTTTACATTGTGCGTATTTGCGTTTATTTACAGCGAAAAATAAAGCAAAAGTAAACAAATGCATTTTATCTGCTGACCAACAGAGTGCAGCACATTTATAGGAAAATGGGTTATGAAAAACAATTTGAAAAGGTATTAAATTTATGTCAGTCCCTGCCTGTGGGGCTGTTGTTAAATTTTATATGCACATACGTACGCCGACGCTGTCAGCGGAATTTCTCATATTGATTTTCCTTTAAATAATAAAAACTCTTTTTCACTATTTTTCACAATTTTCATTTTAATTTTTTTGTTTGCTTTCAGTGGGCTGCAGCGTTTAATGGTCGATGGATAAAGTGAGGTAAGTGAAACACAAAGCGCAGAGAGGAGAGCGTTTTTTGTGGCGTTGCTTATTAAAAATAGCTGCTTGCTGGTTGTATAAAAAAAGAAACTTAAAGTGCTTGGACAGAGACACAGACGCAGTCACGAGGCTTGTTGGAGCATTTTTCAAGAATTGGGACAACAAGGCGCATAAATATCCGACATGCCAACAAAAAAAAAAAAACAAAACGAAGAAAAAGCCTGTAAAAAACTAAGCGAAACTCGCCAAGACACTGCACTTAGAATAGTAAACAAGCGATGGCGACTGGGGTAGGTGCACTGGGGAAAATAAATCCCAAAAAAGGATATTTTAAATTTTGAAATATTGATAAGCGAAATCAAGGATCACAAGAGAATATAGTTTTCCTTTGAAAAAAAGATTTTTAAATAAGTCTTCCTACAGATTTTACGAACTAGATAAATACCAGTAACTAGATTTAATAGAAATTAAAAATTATGCATTTTAATTTCACTTAATTTAGCTGCGAATATCGTTGTGATATTTTTCTCAGTGTCCTTACGAGGCACGAGTGTGTGTAAAGGAATTGCAACTAAATACGAGTGCTAAGATGAAACGCAATGCATCCCCGTGCCCCGGATTCTCTACCCCTAACCCTCCGCTTTTCGGCCCACAGTGGGAGCAAAAAGAAAGCGCTCATACCGGTTTTCCACTGTCCCAGAGACAGTGGTGCTGCACGGGGACAGGTTTATTTTCCCGTTGGGACTGTGTGACAAATCAAGCGAGAAGCGAGAGCGAAGACAACAACCGCGACCGTAGGGGGAGAAAGAAAAAACTGAAAAGAAAACAGAAACAACTGCAGCCTCCGTGCGCGGAAAACGTCAATGGCCAGGAAAATTCTTGCAGGGGCACGGGGTACTCAGGGGCACTGCAAGTTGCGACGCTCTGCGTAATGGCAGCAGGAAATTGAAAAAACTTGCCGCGCGCTCACCTTTGGGTCGCTTCTGTTGCATTTCCTTCACTGTTCTTGGTGCTTTTCCCTAGCCACAGGGTACTCCCGGAAAAGTAGGGTATACCGTGATATAGAGGCTGAAAGTTTTTTGAAAAATTACAGAGCTAAAGCACAAGACATGAAACTTTCATAAAAATTCATGGGAATTCTAATATATATTTTGGTACTAGGATTTTTTTGTATTTGGTTATAAAAAGTTAAATATAGCTGTCATATCTCAGAAAATCTTAACTTCCAATAAAAAGTCTCACAAATGTATACATGTTTTCTGAAAAATAATAATCACTTGGTTGACTTTCTTGCCGGAAGCTATGACCATGAATATGGCGCTTATAAACCACATTTTCCATTGTTATTTCTGACAAAAATCCAGTTTAATTTTCAATGGACGATTGGTAGGCAGTTTTTAAGTAGAAGTGGGTATCTTGAAGTCGTTTACGCTTCTCAATTCCATTTTTTCACCTGCGCTTGACAGTTGTTCCCACCTTAACCGCCTAGAAAAAGTGTCCAAAAGTCAAACACTTTTGCCTGTCGCAGACCCGATCTCTTGAGTTGTGCGAGTCACAGAGAAGGTTCTTTGATGATTTATGCCACTTTAAAGTCTTTGGCAAAGGTATTTCAAAAAAAGGCATTTGTAAAGAAGCATTTTTCAAGATCTAAATCTAAATCCACAGCCGAGAACTTTACCTTGCACGAAATTTTGTCTTGAGAGTTGATAGACAAATAAAATGTGAAGAAATATTTAACACCATTTAATATATTATTTCCACTCTTTATTTTGGATAGTCTTTGAAAATTCTCATATACTTTATATACTTAAAATATGATTTACTATTATTGCTCTTAATGTTTAATGTTTTAAACGATTTACTATTGTGATGTCTAAGATAGGGTCTTATGTTAATAAATCACATTTTACCTAAGGACCTAATGACTGGAGATATATTCTTCTAAAAAATAAACATTTTTAGTATTTTTTTGCAAGAAGATTTAGTCCTTTTTTCCCATATCCTGAAGATACATTCGCTTGCTCTTGTGCTGCTTGGCGAGCTGTTTCTGCATATTGCTGCGCAGCCTGTCCCGATATAGCCTCTCCCGATCCAGGGCACTGTTTAGCTGGGAACTGGCCTCCGTGTCGAACTCCGGGTCAAAGGCCGTCTCCCACTGCCGGCGCTGCTGGAGCTGAATGAGCTCGTTCGTCAGTTGCAGCTTGGTGCTGGCGATGCGCATCACCCGCCTCTTGGGGCGACACAGCTCCCTGAGGTGGAGATAGAGGGCATAGCTCACGGATTTCTCCGCCCCCAGGGATTTTCCACATTTTCCGCCGTCTGACATTTTTCCTGCTGCCTCGTTGCTACTGCTGAATGTTCTATGCAAATCAAAGCGTTCTCTCCGGCGATTCGAGGCCAAATGATGCAATCAGTGCGTGTGCGGGCGCCTTTTAAGCCAGTCAGGTAGATCGATCAGGGTTTGCAGAAATCCTGAATTTATTGAGCCAGCCATCTTGGGTTGCGCTGCCGCCGTGTAACTGGAGAGCTCAATTAGCTTTTACCTGGAGAAGGTCGGGGAGGAGAGCGAGTGCAAGCAGGGCTGTCTGTGTACCTGATGGCAGTGTACCTGCAGGCTGAAGCTAATCTCGTACCGCGACTTGGACTGATTACATTTTCCGACCCAGCTGCGATTTCTGCCTCCGATTTTCCAGCTTTTCCGATGGAAGCAGCGGCGCTGCTGCACCGGTGTCATTTGCCAGCGGGTAAAGCAGGAAAAGCGGCGGAATAGAGCTCCTGGTTCAATGCAAATGCGCTTTGCATGTTGCCGCTAATTGGCAACAGTTGTCGATGCCACTGTTCTTTCGCTGCCACATCGAAGTTGCAGTGCACTTGGCGGAAATACTTAGATTAAGAATGCCTCCTATATGCTATATGAGATGTACTTCAACTAGGCTGTAGAAACTTCAAGGATCTTGTTTAAAATCAGGGAAAGAGGCAGATCTGTTTGGTAATGCGTTTTGTAATAAATGTTCTTTAATGTAATTACATGTTGGACTATTTGGTATGCCTGATTCTGTTACCTCATTAATTATTCAAGGCTTTAAAAATGCACTGGGTCACAATTTGTTTTCGTTAAACTCGAGCACATATTCTCGACCGTTTTGTGTTAGTGTATCTCAGTTCTTTTATTTTCCACTCCACCGCGGCCTGCATGATTAATGAACGCCGTTATGCTCTTGCGGCTCTTACGGTTCAGGTCGGATCTGGGGTCGGATCAGGCCCTACATGTAGAGCGGTACGCGGTGCGTTTACTGGCCATGTGTGTAACGCCGAGGTGTTGCATAAGTCGGCGCCATAAAACCGAACCGGCAGAAAAACAATAAAAGACCAGCAAATTAGAAATTACCTTTATGTGTGCAATGCGAAGTAACACAAAAAAATACTCGACAGAAGAAGAAACAACAAAAAATGGTAACAAATTTACACACAATGGGCAGTTAGTCAGAGGTTGCAAGGCGTAAAGGGGGCAATGCCTTGTGGCAGTGCGTGGCATTACATAAGCGATTTCTTTGGCCAACACTCCGCATCTTGATCTCATTAAGCCTGGGCTTTAATCGGAACTCGTCATGGGGTTAAATCGGAACTGGAGTTGCCAGGGAAGTGCTTCCGCCCTGAAATGGCCAAGACCCTTTTGGCTGCAGCAGCATCACGTTGCCAAGTGATTTCCCTTTATTTCGGTTGCTAATTAACCCACATGCTGCCGAGTGTGAAGTGGAAACTGTGCTCCTGGCCGACCAGCTGCATTACAATATTACCCAAAGGACAATACGAAAAATATATAAAACCCTTACTGCCGCCGGAAAGTTTTGCCTGGCCCGAACTACATGTAACACAAAAAAAAATATATAGTATTTGCGCTCAGAGAGAAAATAACTAAAAAGTACATCAAATATATAACAAAGCAAGACAAAGCGACAAAAAGGACTGTTTTCCACATCAAAATGCACATAAATAATAAATGGAACCAGCCAAACGACCAGAACAGGAACCCGGACGGACACGAGAACTCGGAACCTAAAAACAAAAGCGAATCGAGATGCCAGAATCGAGAGAACTGCCAGAGCTGGAAACTGGACACTGAAAACTGAAAACTAAAAGCATAGAACTCAGAACTGAGAACTGGGAGGAGCAAATAATGTTGGTCAGCAGAGGAGCCTTTTGTTTTTTGGGACAACTGTTAATAATGAAAGCGCTAGCAAAAATTATGAAATTAATTTTCAAATTTTAATTATGCAACAGTTGCCATTGCCGTTGCTTCTCGTCGAGCTCCTCAAAATGCAAATTGACTCGCACATACAGAAAGTCCATGGAGTTGTCCCTTTTGTGGATGCGACTGCACCGCCCCAACCCCTTTTCAAGGATAAGTAGACACTAGGGATGGCAGGACATCTGTGGTGGCACTTTCGATAGTATGCTTTGTGTCCCATTGAAAAATTTTCAAGATTATATCAAAAATCAACAAATGATTTTCCTATCATTAATAACCTCGATACATTTTTTAAATAAATTTATAAGGATGAGTAGACGCTAGAGATTGCTGGCCATTTACGGTAGGACTATAATTAATATATTTTTGGTTAATAACAGACATTGAAATTTTCAATATCAATATATTATGTAAATATCTATCATTTGAAGTTATCGACACCGAATATTTGATAAATATTTGATAAAATCATAATTGAGATGGCACTGCAGCACCTTAGTTTGGGTTGATAGCACATCGATAGTTTCGATATCATTCTATTTATTATTATATTATCGGAAAAACAATTTTTAATTATATTGTAACATTTAATTAAAATATAAAATAAGCAATTTATTCATTTTTATACATAGGACACAAAAATAATCCTAATTTCGTACCTCTGTAATTAAGAGAAACCTTCAATACTTTCGACTGATAGACCATAAAACCCCTATAATATACCTTCTGCATTATCGATACTAAGCCAACTCCAATAAGCACTGGCCTCCGTCCAGCTTTGATGATGCAGCTGCAGCCCGGGGTCTAAAATCCCCACAAAAACCCCCTCCTAAGTCCCCTTCTCCACCGCTCTCCAGCAGTTCAATTGAGGCTCATACACGCATCCGTGAGATTTCAGCCGGGTGTGCTGCTGTTCAACTTTGATTAGAGTTAAGCCCTAAATTAGTTGCTGCCGTTGGCCGCGCTGACGGAACGACCTTTAGGCCGCGTTAATACTTCCTCTGTTCCGGCGTTCACCATGGGAATGAGAAGGGCTTCTCGATGAAGTCATCGACTGGGAAACGGCTATGGAGGGGGTCTTGAGATGCTATGGATTTAAAAGTGATAAATTTGAAAGTATTTTAGGTAAAATTGTGAAAATAAATACGTTTGAAAATATTTATTCATAATTTATTTTATATCAGTATGAAATATTGTTTGTTAATTATTCTTAACCATTATATTTCTTCATTTTTTAGACTATTATACTTACTTCAGTAACAGATTCCTTCAATTGCTTTAAGCTTGTAAAGGTATTCCCTTGTCGTATGTGGTTAATCCCTATTAACTTGACTTGGCCACAGATGGAAATGTCGTTAACAAACACACAGGGCTGCATAGCCTCACTTACATATACATATGTATGTACATATATTCCAACGTTAACGTAAACGTTAACCATCCGAGAGTGTTAATTGTCTCGACTCCGACGCAGCTGTCAGCCGGACATGGCCGAGAACAATACCCGTGGCAAGTTGGCAGCAGCACTTCCGAAACTTGGCCGATGCCAACTTATTAGCGAACACCGTTTAATGGGCCCAATTAATGTCAACCAAGTTCGTCGTCGGCGGCTTTATTTCGACGGCTGCTTACTGCTTACTGCTTACTTCTGGGCGACTTGGAAGCCTTTGGGCCAAGAGTGAAATTTACTTGAAACGAAAGTTTCGCGGCCATTGATTGGCTCGCTTCGCTGCACGCGAACAAAAAGCCAAGTCCGAGTCGAAAACTTTTTCGGATTGAACATTTGTAGAAATGCATAAAAATTAATTAACAAGCAGATGCCGTACCGAGAGCAGTTTTAGCTGAAATTATTATTAGCCATTCGAGCCAGAGACGTATACGGAGCCAGAGAGTCGCGCAAAAATTAAAGCAAAAGCATAAGAATTTTTAATTGGCTTTTCTGCTTCATCTTCTCGTCGCTTTTGTTGCTATTATTATTCTTGTTGTATTTGTTGTGTTTCCTACTCAATGCCGTCGTCATCGTCGACTTCTCGCACATTTAAGCCTAATTAACTTTCTACTTAGAGCTCAGTTTTCATCTTCTCGCTGCCGCTACAGGGGGATCTACACTGTGGAAAGCAGGGTCTTGTTAATTTTAGATTTCATAAGGTAGTAGTAGTAAGGTAGTATTTCATATACAAAAACATCTATTATACATTAATTTATAATCTATATGAAAATGTAAAATTCGTATTGTCAAAGCAAAAATATGAAGTATACGCCACCAATCCTCCAATGAGCTAAATGTTAAGAGGGATTTTCTCACCTTTTTTAGTGTAGGCCTCTATTCCTTCGCTTTGGCTGCAGCCTCTGCATTGTTCGCCTTTAGTTTTAGCCTTCTTCGTCCCGTTGTACCTTATTGTGCTGGCCGCCTTTTGGTGTTTTAGCTGCTTTTTCAGCCTTTCTGCTTTTTTTGCAGGCAGCTCTTGCACTGCGTCAACTTCTAATTTCATTTGAAGCCTCCGCTGCTGGCTTTGACGATGCTCTTGCCAGGGCCAAGCGCAGAATTCGCTGGCTAACAAGGTGAAAAGTAGGTGAATGTTAAGCGGCGGCGGCACCAGCAGCCAGCAGCAGCAACAACAATGTTGGGAAAACAAAAGAAAAATGGCAACAACACTAACAATGACAAAGAGTAAACAACATTTAGCGAAAGAGCGGAGTGGAGAGAAAAGCAAAACAAAAGACAAAACGTGCCAAAAAAGGGTTAGAGCCAAAAACAAAAGACAAACAAACAAACATATTAACGTAAAATGTTTTTCGCCCGACAAGATGCTACCGCTAGGGGAGTGTATAGCGAAAATAAAAAAGTGATATATTAAAAATATTAAAAAAAAATTATATACAAAAATATAATAATTAAATAGCAAAGGAGAGTTTCAATGCTTACAATGTCAAAACAACAATTACAATGTAATAGCAATAAGTTGTTTTATGCCACAATAGATTATAAATCGGGGAGCATCTAATTTTTGTGTTTTGCTCTAATAGAAGAAATATATTGCGCTAATTTCTGTAAATTTTGAAACATTGCCAATATATTTTTCACATATTAAACCTTTGAAATATGAAAATTCCTGGGAAATTAACTTTCTAACTTCGAGACATCGATATTTTAGTCCCATCTCCATTGCCTTGCATGTTGCTACTGCGTAAATGTTGCTGCTGTTGTTGATGGCTCCGATAAGTTGCTGCTGCTCCAAACTCCAAGTCGCTGTCTGGGATCTGGACTGCGGAATCTCGGATCTTTGGGCGATAGCTGGCATCTTCCTCTTCACCGGAAGTGCACATTAAGCGTTTTTAATTTCCAGTTTCGCACAACTTGAAAACTGTTTGCAGAACAGCAAAAAATACAAAAAACAGACACAAAGGAAAAGGGAAAGGCGTGGGTGTGGATGGAAAGTGTTGCTCTCTTGGCCTTCCACAAATCATCAAGGCCCATTCTTAAAGCTGTCAAAAAGGGAGCGACAAAAGTGCACTGAGAATATTATTCGTCGACCTTTTTTGGACTTTAATTTAAGGTTCGATGCAAAACAGATTGTTTGATTACCTCAACTAAAATATACTTCACTCTTCTTATATTTCATCCACCGCTATGATTACAATTTATAAATTAAACACCTTTAGTTTAAAGTACATCTTTCTTGCTCTCTTCACTTTACCAGTGTAAACTGCCTTTTTGGCGTGTGGTCTTTAGATTTGTATCAATAATTTATACACAAGCCAAGGACTGAATGAGGGCTCGGGTGCTGTAAGCCGTAATGAGCAGCTTTACGCCCGACTGCCGACCTTGAAAGATAATGCTAAGGATGATTATCCAGATAATAACACCGTGATCGCCTGCAGTTATGATGCATTTAATTTCGCGATATATGAAAACAAAGTCCCGGGCTTATCCCACTTCCATTCTTTGTCTGCGGAAAAGTGGCGAATGGATGCGGCCACAGCCACTCTCATAGCGAGCATGTGTGATAGTTCACGTGGCCAAAATGAGTGTGTGTGTGTTAACCATTTTCTGTATTACTTTAGCCATTTTTTGTGCGCATTGTATTTCTCAGCGAACGCGCTGAGCTTACTTTTTATTTTTCAGACGGGGTTAAGCAAAAAACAGCTCTTTACACCAACAATTTCGTGTGAAAATTTTTGATTAAACCTTCGCGCTTACAGAACCCAATTCGTTTTTACATAATGATCAGATTTAACGAAAAATTAATTACTGTTTTTGCAAATAAAAAAAAACTTCAACTTCACTTTACTTCGCTCTGTCGCTGACTTTGACATTAATCATCGGAGCCGTGTGTGTGCTGACTGGCCGTGAAGTGTTGCCGCAGCTGATGAGTTGACTGGCGGACATTAGCAAACAGATTTAAAAACTATTTACCCTGCAAAAGTGCAGCTAACTGCATTTGCCGAACGCCACTTGAATTATTCATGACGAATGAGCCTGCAGGGACTGTGCCAATGCACTTGGGAACTAAATTCTGGGAAGTCAATAGGTAGAGTTTTAGGGTCTACAAAAATATTTACAAATTTCAGAAAAAAAAATAAAAATGTATAACCGAAATACTATACTTATTTATACTTACTTTGATTCTTTCATTCCTGATATCTTAAAATAAACGATTCACAACACAATTAAAACAATGAATAAAACTTATATTTTACTAACTAAAGACTGCTTACTCTTGACATTGTTTTTTATAATAAATAAAGACGGCTACGCTATCTAACATAATTTTAAGAACTGTTTCTATATTGTTTATTACATATTTTAAGGCTCATTTAGAACTCAATACCTCCTGACTAATTGTAGAATTTCTTCCTGTGTGTGTTACTTAGTGGAGCTCAATCGCGTTTTCCAATTTGAACGATTCAGTGAAAATGTCACATAGATTACGTGACTTTGATGCGATTGACATAGTGGCGGGATTTATGCGTGTCCCGGGCGTGGCAGGTGAGGGCTTGGTTTGGTCGGGTTTGGATGGGCTTGGATTTGGATTTGGTTTTGGATTTTTTGGACCTCGCGAACGTGCGTGGCCGGCAATTAGAAAAAAAGAAGAGAAGAAAAAAGCGGCGCCCACAACTAATTTGAATGCCTCGGCATGTGTGTGAGTCTCGCTTGAATTTTTTTAGCGAGTATTTCACTCTCCGGTGAAAGAGTGAGTGAAAGATCACGACCGAAAAGTTGGCAGCGAAGGCGGCACATGAAAGTTTACGGCGTCGCATCAACGAAATGGGCAAAAATTGTTGGACTCTTGTCTGGGTTTCTGTTCGCCTCACTAACGTCGCAACTTAATGGCCAAAAGAAAAGCGAAACCGGCGAAAAAAGTGAAAACCTTAAGTGGGCGCGGGCTGGCAAAGAATTCTTTAATCGGCGTTGAAATTTAGAAAGACTGAATATATAAGTGGTAGAATCATTGAGGGCTTAATGTGTTTTGACTCTAGTCAATTTGTGGCTTTCTTCAAGTTTGGGAAGAGGTTTCAAGGGGCTAATGCTTAGACATTAGTTTTATTGCAACAGCTTTAAGGGGTTAAGGGGTTTTTATAGGATAGGATATAATTTTCTCAATGAGAACTCATTTTTTATATAGTGAAAAATTGGCCAGCTTAAACTAAAATCTTTATGAACAACTATCACTCATGACTTTAAAACAGTTTACTAAGCTTTTTAGGTTAAGGAAATTATGGCACTTAAAGGGATTCCTTTTTTCCTTCATCTGCTGTTAATCCCTAGAAGAACAACCGGCTATATATATTCTCAGCTTGTCTGAGTGGTTAATATTATATAACCACAGATACTTATGCTTTAGTTTCGGCTTCTGTTCTTTTTTTCTCTGAGTTTTTACTGAGCATTTCAAAGGCTTCCATTTCCGCTCCTAACAGGTGCCGTCATCTACCTTCCAACGCAAAGGAAAGGCACCACCTTGACTTTGCCAGGTATTTGTATTCCATTACGTGGGGGTTGTTTTTTGCTTTTCAATTTGTCACCGGCATTTGTCTAATTTCCTTTCTGTGCAATGCAAAGAATTGCAAATGTTGAGCATACGCAGCGTGGTCCCGCCCCCCAAAATGCAATTTGAAGTATGGAGAGGAAGGGAGACGGGAGCCCAGATCCCTGGCCAAATGTTTTAATATGCAGCATTTTGTTGAGCCATTTGCAACATTCTTGTAGCTGCCACCCACTCACTCAGTCACCCACTCGTTCAGTCACTCATTCATTCATTTATTCGTTGCACTCGTGCAACTTTCATTCATCCAGCAAATGCAAGGAGAGAAAAAAATAGAAGAAAAATCGTAAATAAAAAGCGCAAAGGCTGAAAAATAAAGCACTCGACATGCACACATAGATACTCCTTTGGTTGGAATTGTGGGTGTTTTCAGACAGAGGCAGGCCCAGACTCAGAAAACGGATGCAAAGGCACTGAGAATAATAGGTATCGAATGGATTATTAACTGGAATGATTAAAAAGAATACAATTTTGATTAAAAAAGGATAAGAAAGACATGAAAGATAGAAATTTGATAGCGAATACCCAAACTTACCTTAGGAAAATAAATTCGTCCACAAATAATTCTTCATATATTGTGCCATATATTTTCCCCCAGTGTTCAGATACAGCTGCAGCTATGGATATAGATGCAGGAACATGTACAGCTACAGACATTCTTTAGCCGGCAGCCGTGGAGGAGCATTTTTCTGCACAATTTATGTCTTTTAATGAAAATGCTAAAAAAGAAAAAATGTACATGTACCAGAGAGGTTGAATAAAAAATGTTAAATCAGAAAGAAAAGCAAAAAATAACAGAGTGCTCAACACGCTAATAACTTTTGAAAAGGAAATGTGCAACATATAGATATTTGTGTGTCTGTGTGGCAGCCATGGGTGTGGGCCACCCCGAAAGCAAGTGTTGGCCCTTTGCTGGGCCCTTACCAAATTAGTCTGCAATTTGTAGGAAAAATTACAGCGGGGCGAGAGGGCATCGCGGCTACTTTGCTTTGGGCATTTGCTGCGGCTTAAAGCTCTGGCCCAGACATTGGTCAGCCAATTTGCCTTTTTGCCTTGGCTAATTACATATCATCGGCGACGGCACAGCACACATGCTGGGCCTGGTCACCATTAGTCAAAAGGAAAATGATATAAAGCAAGCCACTAAAAAAGCAGGCCACCAATTAGCCCGGTTGCTGCAATCACTGAAGGCTTGGGCTTCACATTAAATTTCATTTTATTTTATTTTATTAACTTAACTGGGCTGGCTGCACATTAACCTCAAATACCCAATGATAAGTACCTGCACTCGTACCATAATTCCATTATTAATTTGACTCGTTTTTGCTTAAAACATTTCACCGCTACGAGCGAAACAAAGGAAAATCCATTAACGAAATTAGAAGGAATGGATCCACAAAGACCAGGCCCAGACTCCGACTTCGAGTCAGACAAAAGCCGATAATGCCCAAAACCGAAACCAAAACGGTATCTTCACTTGGCCAGAAGCAGTGGCGGTAGTTCGACGCCATTGTCCCAGCTTTTCGCTTGATGTCTGCCATTTCCTTTGAGCGCTCTAAACTGAAATTAGTTGCTTCTTGCTTAAATTCACATTGAATTAATTCAATTGCGGCGACGAGAAGAAAGGCGCGGCGTGCAGTTCGAGCAGCTCTCAACTACAGATGGTTAAAAAATTTAATTATGGTAAATTTGATACAGACTAATCGCTGGTCTCGACTTTCTACTCGAGCTTGTTTTCAGTTATTTCTTGTGGGAAATGCGAATTTTATTTTCATTGTGTTCTTTGAGTGCCCGGTGGCCAGCCAACGTGACTTGACTAAAATTAAAGTTAGCTAACTGATTTTATTTTAATTGGGAAAATATATAGTCTTTTGTTTAAGTGAACCTACATAACAGATTGAGGCAAAACATCAGAGGAAATGCGTTAAAACGTTAATACATCAATAAATTTAACTGCATGCTTAATATAAATATTGGAAAAACTCACCATATCGCAATGCTACTCTTGTAACCATTTCCCAAACTCAACCCAACCCTGTTCAATGCTGAGGTAAGCTTTTTTCCTAATCTTTAATCTCCCCATATCTGCCTCTCTCTTACAATTTCCCCATTACTTCAGCAAAAACCCATTTTTTATGTGCCCCACACTATCTGCAGTTTGATATTTAACTACTACTTACGTGATCGATATATATTTTACTCGGCGAACTATAAAAAACCAGCAAAGGTCAGCAAAAGCACAAAAAAAAGACAGGCTGCGCAAAAAGTTTGCCAAAGTAATTGAATAACTGAACAAGCCAACTCTAAAAGCGGAAGCCACTTGCAGCCGACTGAACAATAGGTAAATATAAGAAACAAAAAATTGGGGAACCCAAAAAACGGCTCATTTTTCAAGTATTTCATTATCTTGACAAAAAGTGCCAGCTCACTGAAGTGAGACAAGTCGAAAAAATTTAAGAAAACCGATCTATATTTGGCCTCTCGGCATTTCGGCCACATAACACCGCTCGTCTAATTGCCCGAGGGGTCAAGATAATGCCCACAAGTCAACGAGGCAACGCCATCATCTTTTTATAGCCACAAACTCTTGACACAATCGATTGGGTCGCCTCACAATTAACGACTGACATTGATATTTGATGTGATTTTGTATGCATTTTTGTGAGCTCGGGCTCGTTTCGGTTCGGTTAATAATTGTGTATTTGTTGCCAGTTATTATTTAAGCTTAGTCCGGGGCTGGACTTTGATAAAGACAAATACGAAACGCAACTCAATTCGGGCCTGAAGTTGGTTCGGTCTTAGCCTTGACTCTTGCTTGCGGCCGCTTGACTTGGCTTTTGTTGTGTTATTGATTTCCAGCTACACACAAAAAGAATGCGCAACAATGAGAAATAATTGATCACGTTCATGGTCCAATTTGGCAGGGAGTTCAGTGGGTATGGGTATCTCAGGGTTGCATTTTGTGAGTAAAACTAGGCTTCGAGCTTCCTCTTCCAGACAGATGGAGATTCCGCAACTGGGAGAGCAAAGGTAAGCCAGACTTACAATGATTTAACATATAATTATTTACGACAATGTATGAGGGTAATATAAATTTAAAGGTATATTTCGACTTCTGCCTTGTACGTTTCTTTAACTCTGTAAACTTTATTCAAATGGGGTTTAACCCCTTCTCTAAGCTCACATTCAGTTATCGCTGATGATTTTAGTGCTAACAAGAAGCCTCTTCTCTGCATTTTAGGTTCGTTTCTTTAAAATTGACACAAGTTCTTGAAGCAGGTTTCTGTTTTTATTCACCCAATGCTGTGTTATTTTCCTCGTTTTTTGTGTTTGCCTCGGCAATTAAGAACACTCAAAGGAGGAAGAGCTGTCTCCGGCTCTGGCTCTCCCTCTCGCAGGCTCATCAATGTCCGAAACTTCATCATAACCCCGGGTGCTGGGGCCCCCTCTGCATCTGCCAGAGCTTCCGCATATATGCTTCATAAACTTGCCATCTTGCATTGGCCCATAAACCGAAAGTAACACGTTCGGGCAGACATTTAAGACTTGTTCCCTCTTCCTCAAAGAGCCACACTACCGTATGGCCAGAGTATACTATATATATATGTATATATATACCACTTTTTAGCAGGCGTTGACTGGCGGGCGGCAGAGGGAAAAAATATTTGACCTACATCAAGTTTTCAAGTTGCTTGTTTGTGTTTCGTCTTCTTTTCTCGTTTTGCCTCCGCCTCTGTCTCTGGCTCTGCCTCTTTCTTTTTTAGTCGGAGGTTTCTTCTTCACCAGCAGCATCATCATCATCATCATCATCATCATCTGCATCGTCTTCATCATCATCGTCATCGTGTTAGCATCTTTATCATCTGGTTGCTACGCTTTATTCTGCCTTTACCGGCTTTTGCCTTGCTGTGTTGCTCTTTTCAAACCACAATATTTGCGCATATTTGGTCAACTGCATTTTCTTCGCTCCCTCTCTTTCGCTCCGCATACTCCCGTCTCTCTCTGGTGTCCATCCGCCTGCGCCTTGATTGTTTCCAATTTGGTACGGCATTTTCATTAATTTTTCAGCATCTTGTGTATGTCAGTGTGTCGACGCGATGTCGTCTCACCTTCTGCCACTCCGCCGACGCATAAAATATTGAAAGACATTCTGCAGGCTTAGGCGATGACCACCAGAAGACAAATAAGCAACAAGATTCACTAAGAAATATAATTTAGTTAATATAAAATAAAGAAGGGATAACTTTGATGAAGGTTTTGAAATAGGCGCAGTTAAATATATGTACAATTAGGCAAAATAAATGAAAAACGCGGGAAGTAATAGCTAAATAATATTTAATTTAAAGAAACTTGAATGATTGTATACTTTATATCATATGAATATGGACATTTTATTGAAATATTTATTAACAAAAGGTTATATAATGTTTGTTACAAACATTTCAACTTGGAAATACACGAGCTTTCAGTTATTTCTTCAGCATAATCAGAAGTAAAGGGATTGTATTAACCAAGTGCTTATTACATATTACATTTTTTGTTCGTCTTGTTTGTGTTTTCAGTTTCCTTTCTTATTTCTTTCAGTGCCCCTCTTGAGGTTGTAGTGGTCTGCTTCTAAGCTTCACTCTAACCCCGTCCAAAGTGTGTTATTCAGTCACGCACTCCCCGCCCACGGGCTTATATCTTTCCCTGATTCATAAAAAATGTGAATTTATTTCGGGGCTAACATTTTTGTGTTGTCTCTGTTTTGGTTTCGCTTTTTTTTCTCCTAGTGGTTGTTGTGGAAAATTTACATATTGAGCTGAGGGCTGCAGTGACTGTAAAATTGCAATGGCTGGCCGGAGCAGGGCCACTCGAGGCTTTTCTTTTTACAATGAGTTTTGTCAAGAGGAAATGCTTACAGAATTAAAGTGAACTTAGTTTAATGGAGGCTAATTTCAAAGATTTCCTAACAGTTACCTTAGTGTGAGGTGTTTCCGCTTTTAAAGTTGCCCTGTAGCTTGGCCGAGGTTTTGTTACAGCGGTGGTTAGATAATTAGGGAAATAAAATAAAATGAAAAGTACTTTATACATCCTAAATAAACCGAGAAAAGCTTTGCAGTCTTAATCGTTGATGATTTATAATTATATAAATTATATGCAAGCAGAGAACTTTATTTATTTAAATTATGTTTTCGTTTATCTTTAATTCAAAGAGTACTTTGCATATTTTCAAAAAAACCTTTGGTCTGAATATATTTGCTTTGTACATTTTGTAATGCCATTAATTTATTTATTTACTTGTTATTTTTATATTATTATTTTTTTTGACTATTTATTTGTTGGCGATTGTTTAATGCCTAATGTCTGACCAGACAAAACGTGCAACACTGCCAAAATTAAACGAGGCCCGGCGGCCAAAGCTTGGGTTTCAGTTGGGAACCGCAGTTTCCATTTCGCTTGGCACCACCGCCTGGGCTGGCCAGGGCATGGATCGCTGCAGGGCGTGGGTGTTGCGGAGCGTAGAGCATTCCCCTGCACAGGTCCAAGCCGTAACAGAAACCGCCTCGGATGCAAATCATTTGCGAAAGGCCCCGGAGATCCGAGAGCCATGCAAATGAGCGCCAAATTAAATAATTAAACCAACGCCAGGCGGACAGATAATCATGACTCGACTCGCTGCAAGCTGCAAGCGGCAAGCTGCTGCGAGAGTTGCAAGTTACACGTTGCAACTGCCACTGCATCGGGGCTCTTGCACAAATCCGAAACTGGCACAGCAACTTTTTCTCTGAGCCAGAGTCCGAGACGGACTTGCAGCGTTTCTTTCGCATGTGGAGCGTTAATGAATTGCCTTAGCTGAGAGATACACTGAGGGGAACATTTTGCTGATTTTATGAACAATTAAAAGCTCCTTAATATTAAAAAAATCCATTACATTATAACTAAGGGTTTAACAAGTTTCTAAGGCACTATTTTCTAACTTAAACTAGACCCAACAGAAAATTTATCTTTCAACACGATTTCACGAGATAAGAGCCCCAATACAGAGGTTTGAAATAGGGAAATTACGAAATTACCCATTTAATTCCAACTATTTTTCCCAGTGCATACAGCCCGAGCCCGATCTGCAGCCACATTAGGGTGCCGCGAGCCGGATGGGAATGGTGGCGACTTGAGTTGGCAATTAAAAGCGGCCAATTGTCGCCTAAGTTGGCCAATGTCCACGATGCGGGCCGAGAAAAGTCTGGCCGCTGCAACGATTGCAAATCATTAATATATTAACATTTAATGCTGAGCCTGCGCTCTGGCTGGCCCACTTTGGAGTCATTCACCCGGATCGCGGCAATACTTGCTCCCAAATCGCCCATACGCCCGGTGTGACTCACAGTCTCTCTCGTTTGCCACCCCGAACTGGGCCTAAACGAAACCAAAACGAAACGCAATGACCATTTCTTTACCAATTTTTCGCATATCAGCGCTAAAAAGTTTACTCTTCGCCTCAATGTTTAAACAATTTCTCTGTTCTTTCGTTTCAGGTTAGTAGGACACAAATAAGACACTGCAAAAATAAAGCAAACAAAATCGCTTGGCCCACAAACTTTGACTCGGGGAGTCTCAAGTTCACTCCAGGTAATTGCTTATAATTGGAATTATACCTCATACAAATAATTATATGTGCATCATGTTTTTTTTAAATAACAGGGATATAAAATTTTTTAAAATTTTTTAGGGTATGAACGTTTATTCTTATTACAACTTAAGATATAAAAAACAAAAAATTAACGAATTTAAATTTTACTTATAACTAAAAAACTACATTTTGTTTTATCTTCATAGTAAATAATTATATGTTCATTTTGGTTTCTCTCTTAATTTAAATTAATGGAAT